>CM055763.1:6051252-6335382 GCA_029465975.1 Dallia pectoralis | reverse complement strand
CCCATTACCTCCAAAGACAGGTAATAAGACTAGAGTGGCAAAAGCATCCAATCATACCCCACTGTATGTCACGGTGTCAACCGTGGCCATGCCTCCTCCTGGGGAATCCTGAATACGTCCTTTCCTGCCGCCGACCTCCTGGCTGCCACCGTCCATTCACCCGGCCGCTGCTCTCCAGCCACAGCATACAGTACCTGCGCACTCACCATTACAAAAACCTGCTTCCTAATCACCCCGGACTCATAATTATGAACACCAGTTCCTAATCACCACAGACTCAACATGACACACACCTGCTTCTCATTACACTGCCGATGTCTGTTCCAGTGTTTGTGACTGTCTTTGTGGAGTATTGTTGTGTGTGTGTGTGTGTGTCATTCCTTTTTCTACGGTTTATTTTTGTGCGTTTTTTTTGTGCCCTGAAGCTGTAAACGCTCAGTTGTTTCATCTGTAAATCCATTTTGTATTTCACATCCTGTGCCTGGTCTCCTTTCCTCACACCCTGGCACCTTACTGGGGAAGCGGGAAGTGGTTTCCACCTTCACTCTGTGTGTCAGACTGGCCCGGTAATCTGTCCATCCAGGTAAGAGATGCCATCTCTGTCATCTCAACCTGTCTGTTGTCTACAGGTCTATAGGTCGATACGAAAACACAAATGAAGACCAATGGAATGAAACGATTTAACTGGAAAAATTCCAAGAAAAAAAAATAGTTAATGTTTAATTACAGAAAATTATATTCTAGGCTTTGAAATAATGAACCCTCCTCACTGTCAATGCCTGGTAGGCTCCTCCCCCTCCCCCTAATAGGCTCCTCCCCCTCCCCATGGTAGGCTCCTCCCCATCCTCTGGGATACTCTGTCACTATGATGTTAGTTGAATCACTGGCTTACTGTCCCTGACAGTTTTTTTTATTGTCATTCTCAGTTTATTTTTGCCATGCTGAAACTTAAGTTCAGTCACAGTTGTGATCCTTCTCTCCGATCACGCACCACGTTGAGCTTGTGGAGCAGGGGAGATCTTTGTGGGACACACTCGACCATGTCTCAGGGTAGTCATCTGTCAATGTCCCTTTGGTGGTGATCAGGAAAATTAGGTGAAGCCTTTCCTTGTCTTGTCGACACTGTTTAGAGGAGTCTTCAGTCAAGTGCATCACAGTGAATCCATCGCCCTCTCTCTCTCTCTCTCTCTCTCTCTCTCTCTCTCTCTCTCTCTCTCTCTCTCTCTCTCTCTCTCTCTCTCTCTCTCTCATTTCATCACAGACACCTGTTTTTCTTTTGTATCGCCTGCACCTGCTTCCCTTGAGCACGGACCCCACGTTTCTGCCTTCCTAGTGTGTCTTCTTTGTCATTGTTTCTCGTTATGTTTGCTTATGTTTTAGTTCATGACTGGTTTTATTATTTCGTTCCTGTCTTAGTTTCGTTTTTTAAGGCCCTTCATTCACCCTGTGCTTGTTACCTGCCATCATGTCAGCAAATGTTACAACTTGTCTCAACACCCTGTTTCTTAGTCACAATAAAGTCTATGGGCCAGAGCTAAATAAAGCATCTAAAATGTTAAAAAAAATTATCATCTAATAGTAAAGTTTAAGTGGTGTGAGCACCCGGAAATAACACAAAAGAACAGAAAATGTGATTGTTTTTTACCTCATTGAACAAATATAATCTGAATGACTACAGATCATTCAGGAACAAAAGGGGTTGCTAAATGATCAAATTATCTCGTTACAAAATGCAGTGTAACACACATTAGAAGAAAACAAGTAATAAAAAATATATATTTCAAATGCATGAACCATTCTCTGTAATATTTTGTGGGTAGTACAATATGTACAGCTCAAGCATGAATTTGTAGCTATAATTATACCGTCTCACAATATACATACGACACCTCGACTGCTGTGGTTATTTTTTTAGTTTTCTTTCAAGGAGCAGCATTAAAGAAAAGGCCTACAGCCGGACACTTTTAAACGAGTGCTGCCATAGCAACCCTGACAGGGGCAACCTGACTCTGTGGTAATGTGCTGTGACAAGTGTGTGTGTGTGTGTGTGTGCCCGTCCACATGCCAGTGTGCGCTGCTCATTAACCCCTAAACACTAATCATTTGTCAAGTAGGAGAGACATGAAGAGAAATTAAAGCAGTGACACAGTGAGTAGCAGTGGAGTGTGTAGATGGGCGCGCGAGAGTGTGTGTGTAAGTGATTGTGACTGTGTGCGATTAGAGTGTGTGAGCGTGAGAGTGTGTGTAAATGATTGTGACTGTGTGCGATTAGAGCGTGTGAGCGTGAGAGTGTGTGTAAGTGATTGTGACTGTGTGCGATTAGAGCGTGTGAGCGTGAGAGTGTGTGTAAGTGATTGTGACTGTGTGCGATTAGAGTGTGTGAGCGTGAGAGTGTGTGTAAGTGATTGTGACTGTGTGCGATTAAAGCGTGTGAGCGTGAGAGTGTGTGTAAGTGATTGTGACTGTGTGCGATTAGAGCGTGTGAGCGTGAGAGTGTGTGTAAGTGATTGTGACTGTGTGCGATTAGAGTGTGTGAGCGTGAGAGTGTGTGTAAGTGATTGTGACTGTGTGCGATTAGAGCGTGTGAGCGTGAGAGTGTGTGTAAGTGATTGTGACTGTGTGCGATTAGAGTGTGTGAGCGTGAGAGTGTGTGTAAATGATTGCGACTGTGTGCGATTAGAGTGTGTGAGTGTGAGAGTGTGTGTATGTGCGCGTGCAGGTGTTGGTAGATGTGGAGCAGGAAGGCACAGCCGAGGATTGGGCCCCAGGGGGTGGCCTCTGAGAGCCCACACAAAGACCGACCCGGTGGGTCAGGTTGACCAGACATTACTATGACCTACAGCCGAACTGCCTGCTCTGTTTCCACTTCATGCAGCTCTTTCCGCTGGCGCCCTGAAAATACCCGCAATTTTATAAATTAAAATGTCATCACGGAGATTAGAGTGAATGCAATCACACTCCATTTTCCATGCAGATGAGGGGTTAAGTAATGCCCCTTGGACACATGTTGGGACCAATTTTACACACCTCCGACTGGGGGGAGCATTTTATTGGGGATAGCGACGTCTCTACTGCAACAGACTAGCAAATATCAAAGTAAGCAGTACAGTACCTGTCAAAGGTTACTTCAAGGTCACCTCAAAATGCGAACAAACACACTGTGCGGGAAACACACTGAAGGAGAACAAAATAATACTGTTTGTGTGCTTTGTGGATAATCAGAATTAGTCCCCTGTTTAAATTGCCTTAACAATGTTCTTAAATACAACTCACTTTATTCCCCGTTACAGCATAATTACATGTAGAACTTACACGCTAACAGCATGTCGCCGTGACAACAACCCTAGGCAGAACCTGGAATGTCTTTTGACATTTTCTGTCCGTATTTTATAGCTTTCTGAGCATCAAGTCTTGATCACAACCCCAACAGTGACCGAAGTAAAAATCAGTGACCGAAGTAAAAAATATCACAGCCACTGAGATATCAAACCGCTAACGGTTCAAAACTCCAAGCGATAGCGAAGGCGAGCCAGTTCTGGTCAGCACCACCCAGAGCGGCTCATTAAAATCTGGGAAATTTGAGGGCAATAAAGGAACCATTTGAGCACACACTTCAGTCCTTGTGCAAACCTGCTATTTAATGGCATTTAGCCTTACAGTAAAACGACCTCCGTAAACAACTCTACTGTATTGGCTCAGAAGAAATTATCCGCTGTGAAAACGTACCGAGATGTTTTCCCAGTGGAGTAACCATGATTCATCGAGTCAGCAATATCTGATAACAACGTATACTTAGTAATTTACAGTGCGGTTTGAATCACGACTGCTGATTGGCTTAAATCTGTGGTGTTTTAGATCATACACCACACGTATGACATCTCTGTTTGTGCTTTTCCACTTGTGTCGGCAACAGTTTTAAATAGCATTAAAGCAGCTCGGGTAAATTACCAATATAAACTGGCTAAGCGATGCGTCGAGTCACAGAACAGCTCTAAGCCATCTGATATTGGCCATTTATCACACCCCTTTGGCATTATTTTTTATTATACACTATTCAGAACAGAGATAAGCTGTGTGTCGTTTAAAAAAATGGTATGTCTTCTTAATGCCAACTCCCTAACACAACACTAAAATACCTTCTTTGATCGTGTAGAACAGTGGTTCTCAACGGGGGAAAAACAATCTGACAGAGCATCATTTGGGTCCTCTGTGTATTTGTATTGCTTTTCAAGTAGAATGTTCAAGAAAAACCTGTGTTCCCTGCCTTTACCCTCTGCGTTTGCTCAGCTATGTTTAGTAAGACAGCCGGAGCAGGTCATTGCTTTGACCGCACGATAACTGACACACGTGGATATAATGAGTCTACACACTCCTGTTAAAACGCCATGTGAAACAATGAGACCAAGATGTCTGAACTTTTTCCTCTTTTAATGTAACCTATGACGTGAACAATTCAATTAAAATTAACAAATTATCAATGAATGTAAACTTGATCGAACACCTCGCAAAGGGAACGGAGACGTTCATAATTAATTGCAGTTCGATTTTAACATTTTTACTGAGCAATTAGCAAACGAGCACATGGAAAATAACTGAAAGTGATGATAATGTTATTGTCTAAGTGATCATTTAGGAGTTGCGCTTTGTTCCTGATGTTGCGTAGTTAATATGAAGTCAGTCTTGAACCTTTTTTCACAACCTCAGCTCCTGGGATGAATTAAGTCCTGACATAAAGGTCAATTCTAAAAATGTAAAGTAAGAAAGCATGTGTTGTATTTACGTGTTTAAATTTCATATCGTCATTGTGTGGTTGATAATGTCAAGCAACATTTTTGGCCAACTGTCTCATCAGTAGAATTTATGACTGCTAAAATAATAGCTTAAATAACACGGAGATATGTAGAGAGCAACAAATGCAAACGTATGCCGCTGCAGAAATCCTGTCCTTCCAAAAACAGTAAAACGGACCACCAAAGTTCTGTAGATAAAAAGCAGGCCTACGACATCCCGACTTCACCTCTGCAATGAGTAATTAATTGGCATTCCCTACACTGATAGTAATAGTTTGAAGTGTTGACACCTGAAGCGGCCTGCCCATGAGTAACTCCCTGAGGTCTTATCAGTGACACACAGGCAGCTTCAGACTGCAGTCCTCCTGGACCAGCAGTGCTATTAGACCTGCCTCCAGAGACGAGGAAAACGATTTTGCCACACTGCTTGCTCTAATCCAGATTAAGTTACATAAAAATATAATCATTATTAATAGTGGTTAGTCTTGAAAAGCTGACCTAAGGAAACATAGTTTCAATGTTTGAAAAATTATATGTTGGGGTTCAGGCCGACGGAACGTTGCAATTAAAAGCCAATGTTCGCAGACTTTACCAATGAAGTGTTTTAGGTGACAAAAGTTATTGTTAAAATGTTCCTCAGTGATTCCTTTATTGTCAACTACTGCTTTTATTGTTTTAAATATCTTTGGAATATGCCACCCATATTTGATCAGACACTGTTAAAAATGGTGAAATACTGGGAACCTTAAAGCACTATTTGTGAAGGAAATCTCATTGTCGCCCAATGTTTAGGCAGCATTATATCATCTGTTAATGACTTTCTAGACTCCTTCAGTTCTGAAGTTTTAAATGTTACTGATACAAATGCACCTGGTTTTCTCAACATCATTAACAAACAAAATAGCAATTTACGTACTTGATTTGCTACTGCTGATTGGTTAACATAACCCTTAGTACCAATTTTTTTTCGACGATTAAATTTAGGGCATTGGACAAGCAATTAGAAAACACTTCAACAATTAAAAAGTGCCACCACTACATTAACATAAAAGAGATTTGGTAAGCATGATAAAGTTTAATGGAATTTCACCATACAACACTCTGTAAAACATCTAAAGCTGTCTAGCTGCTGCCTTGATGCTACAAATAGATAACAGCTCCCGGTTATCTGGCAAATTTTCAAAGGCCCTGAAAATGTCAGTCATTCTACCTCTGTTATTTCAGCGTAGCCTAGACCCTTGTGTAGACAGCAAATCCAGAGTTATATAAAATGTAGTCTTCATAGTTAAAATCGTGGGGAAAAATCTAAAAGTAAATAAAGAAATTAAAATGAATTGTCTCGATTTTGGCCTTAATAAAGTTCTAAACGACATTTGTGTAAACACTGATTCTGGTCAAATAGAAATCCTAGTGTTATTGGCCCAATAGCGCAGTATTCAATACACAATACTCCAAGACACACTGGCAAACTGGATTGTTCCTAATGACACATTCCTAAATTAGTTAGTCTTATTTACAAGATAGGAAATACTTGTCTCCCTAGGCAACTATAATTTAAAGAGAACACACATGCCATGGTGGGTACCGCAAGGCTCTATCCTGGGCCCTCTTTTATTCAAAATGTAGATGCTCCCGTTTGCCCAAAACATGCAAAAACTGCTTATAATATTTACGGTGATGACACCCAAATATTGTCAGAGCTCTGAGGTGTTGTGCGATCCCAAGCGCAGTACGGGACACGGTGGAAAAGGGAAAGGAAAACAGAATGGTTAATTTGGTAATACAATGGCTAGTGAAGCTGGCAGGGAAAGGCGTGAGGAGTGCAGGTGGTGTTGTTGATTCTCCAGGTGCCAATCTCCCAGGTAATGAGATGTGTCCAGTGAAATCTCCAGGTGCTGAACTGGTGGCCCTGATACAAAAGAAGCAGGAATGACGGTAAGTAATGAGTGACATGGACTGACGAGGAAAACAACAAAAGACAGAACAGATACGTACTGATGTATACTGGACTGAGACAGAGGTAGACATACGTAACATGGGTAACGATCCAACAAAGACTGGTAGTCAGGTCCTCCCGCTTATACCCGTTTGATTGCGGATCCAATTCAGGTGACTGATTACGTGATGGGGAACAGGTGCATGAGGGAAAATTTGGGACGTTGTGACAACCAGCACCACCAGATGGAGACAAAGGCCAACAAGAGACAAAACACTACAACCAGGTCACAGAGGAGGAACCGTGACAAATATATTGAACTCTGTCATTTATTGACTATGGTAAAACAGACTAATTCCACCAGTGTCTTGAACAAATCCATTTTTTTTGTATAATTCAATACATTGCTAAGGTGATCATTGCGAACTTTGTGTATTGTTCATTCTGTCTTCGATGGAACATTAAACAACTCTTCTGGATTGCATCCTGCGCCTGGCTCCGTTTCTCTCGCACACGCGTAACAAGAGCCTTCTGGAACTAAATAAGGATAGAAGTAATAACGTGTTATTTGGTGCCAAAGACAAAGGACTGACAGTCAGTTATTACCAAGAGTAAAAGAAAAGTTAGAGGTAATTAAACACATAAGACATGAATAAAAAATAAGAAAAGATCTAAAAGAAAACGTACCCATGCTATATTTCATTTATTTTCTCCAATAGATTAGACTACTGCAATGGCCTATTTTTCTCCCTAAAAATCCCT
The DNA here is from genome assembly GCA_029465975.1 of Dallia pectoralis. Taxonomy (NCBI): domain Eukaryota; kingdom Metazoa; phylum Chordata; class Actinopteri; order Esociformes; family Umbridae; genus Dallia; species Dallia pectoralis. Next base: position 6,327,894 of record CM055763.1, on the reverse strand, counting down.
CAGACACCAGCAGCTCATTCAGAACGCTACTGCTCGTATTTAAATAAAACCAAAAAGCTGAACACATAACAGCAATTCTTAGCTCTCTGCACTGGCTGCCTGAATCTCAGAGAATAGATACTAGAAATAAAATATTACAATCAACACCAAGTACTAATACTACTGTATGAACTACATTTATAAACCACTGAATAATTCTGGGTCAAATTACATCTCGGACCTTCTCTGCCAGAACCCTGAGGTCATCAGGGTCTGGTCTGCTAACCATTCTGAATGAAAGGACAAAGGCTGGTGTGGCAGTGTGTTGTCATTATGCTGAGATGAGTGGGAATAAACTGCTCCAACGTTGACCACATTTAAATCTATGCTCAACTTTTTTCTTCTGCGCTTTTATTAATACGTCAATAATCTCTTCGCCATATTAAATGTGCCGTTTTTATTTCTATGCTTTGTCTTTTATACTACATATATTTATGTATCCATTTCTATCATATTTTTTTCAAATGTGAAGCATTTTGAATTGCCCTGTGTATGAAATGTGCTAAACAAATAAATGTGCCTTGTATTCCACTCATTAGCATCAACAGACGGAGTTAATTATCTAAGTTAATTGACTTTGACAGTGCCACGCTTGGAGCTTTCTCTAATTCAGTCAGAACGAACATAATGATGCAACTAGTTGAAATGCCAAAAAGGACCAGACTCAGGAATAGTTCGAGCACAAGCATTTGATTCATTGTAACATCCGCATCATTTTGTAATATGTCCAGATTCTGGAATTAGGTGACCGAAACCTGATGTGAAACAACTGTTATGGCCGCAGTTGTGGCATGCGAAGGGCAACAGCGAATTACCCCGGTGTTCGTATTGTTTTGGCTCATCAGTATATATATATAGATAGGCAGAGGCTAATGTTTTTCTTCAATAGGTCCTATGATTGAGTTTGGATCTGACTGGGGATATATAGGTGAATGACAAGGCTCTAGATTAATAACCCCCCTTATTGTCTTTCCCTGGTAGGCTTCCCTCTCTCCTCTGGGATATTCTGCCACTGACAGTATGATATATTTATATATATATTTATATATATATATATATTAGCTGAGTCACAGATATGTGCTCCTTCATGCTCTTCTTAAATGTGTACATCACATCACGCAAGGCTTCAAGACAATCTTGGTGTAGGATGAGTCACTGAGGAGATCAGAACTTTATTTCAAATGTATGGTTCTTTAATTATGCTACCGGTGTATTGAAGGTATGCCGAGTGAACACGATTCAAAACGATGCTCAGTCAATGCAGTAATGCTGGGTAAAGGCCAATGACTCATGTAGGTTACTTACTGACATTAAAGATAATGACTAAAGTTTCATTTCTGTGGTTAGTAAAAAGATCCGATCTAAAGTATGTTTATCTCCAGACCTGTGACTAGAATGTACTGAGTGGTCCTGGCAGAGAGACATGTTTATTCTTCCGGGAGCTGCAGGACTTTTCTCAGCAGATGACACCTCCATACCTCCACATATGATAACAGCTGAAGGTCGGAACAAAGGCAGGCACTTATTCGGCTGTGTAGTTATGGCAACCGCTTGTTATTTGGCTGTGTTGCTAATAGTACCTCAAAAGATTTTGTATACGACCTGTCTAAAAAGATGTCAGCCCACTGACAATGTCGGGTTGATCCTTTATACCAGTTTCAAAAAGGCTTTCAGTTTCATACGCAGATGCAGCAAGCTCCAACACTCAACATGGCCCACGCTATGACAAGGGCTGAATCACTGTCTCTGTCCTGTCTGGCTTTATATCAGCGTTCTCAGTGTTGTTTGAAATGCTGTGCTTTAGTTCAGTCACAGTTGTGATCTTTCTCTCCGGTTATGTGGCACATTGGGCTTGTGTAGCGTCAGAGATCTCTGTGTAGCGTCAGAGATCTCTGTGTGGGTCAGAGATCTCTGTGTGGCGTCAGAGATCTCTGTGTGGCGTCAGAGATCTCTGTGTGGCGTCAGAGATCTCTGTGTGGCGTCAGACATCTCTGTGTGGCGTCAGAGATCTCTGTGTGGCGTCAGAGATCTCTGTGTGGCGTCAGAGATCTCTGTGTGGCGTCAGAGATCTCTGTGTGGCGTCAGACATCTCTGTGTGGCGTCAGAGATCTCTGTGTGGCGTCAGAGATCTCTGTGTGGCGTCAGAGATCTCTGTGTGGCGTCAGAGATCTCTGTGTGGCGTCAGAGATCTCTGTGTGGCGTCAGAGATCTCTGTGTGGCGTCAGAGATCTCTGTGTGGCGTCAGAGATCTCTGTGTGGCGTCAGAGATCTCTGTGTGGCGTCAGAGATCTCTGTGTGGCGTCAGAGATCTCTGTGTGGCGTCAGAGATCTCTGTGTGGCGTCAGAGATCTCTGTGTGCCTTGGCATAGATTCTAGATATCAGACAAAATGTTTAAATGCATTCTTTTCTTGTCCAACAAGAAAACGCTCACGAAATCCCGCTCATCATCTGCTTAATATGCACTAATAGATTCAAGATTGTACAACGAGATGCCCTGGCAGCATTGTGACCTCAAAGCGTCACTGGACATAGAAAAGTCAGGTAGAGACAATGTCCATTGTCTGTATCGCCATCTCTCTAATGCAGGCCAAGAAAACCAGCTTGTGGCTCTGATCCCACACAGTGACCAGACAGTGACCACACAGTGACCAGAGACTTCCAACCAGGAGAACGTGAGTCTCATCTTATCTCCACCGACCAGACGACTCGCGGACGAACGTTCATGACCGTCCAACTTGTGTCTTCCTGTAATGCCTCCTTCCTCCGTTCGGACAGGAAGCTGTGTGTCAGCGTGTCTGTGTCTCTCTGCCTCCTACGGTCTGGCCTGGCTGTGCTCTTCCTGTTCCCTGGCTCCATCGATGTCGGTTCGAAGTCTGTCCTTGTCTCGTACGACCAGGCCAAAAGGATTGAGATCCTCCCTTGACCGCCTGTTTCATTGTAGGACTATCACAATCATTTTGCATTGACAACAGTTGCTGTCTTCTGTCCACATCTCCAGTACACTCTGAACATCACAAATCACAACTACTATGCCGTATCGCTGACCGACATCACAGCCCAAGTGCAGTTCTCTAAGACTGCGATTGGGAAGGTCCGTATTAGCAATGTGTCCACCATCGGACCACTGGATATGAAGCAGGTGGGTCTGTATTCTGTGGTCTTAATTCAAACGTCTTTAACCGCATGCTGGGTAAGGCTGGGCGATATGTGCATAACGATATAGTCCAGATTTGTCTATGTGATATTATCGGCTCAACATATACTGTTGTATTTAATGGTTGTTTTCAGTCGGTTTTTGAAACGCACATACTGGATATTACCACAAGGTGGCGCTAAATGGAATGAAATGAGCTTAGAACCCTGTATATGTAGAAGACAATATAGTTTAGTGTATTGCTGATGTGTACACACCGTCTTCTATGGCTTTCCCATTCACACTTTACATTTTGCTGTGTTCTTTCTTGTATGAAATTGGAAATAAAGTAGATTTAGAGGTTTTTCTTTGAATATGGTTGATTGGAGAAATGTGCAATACTGATCCCCAACACAGGGTGGCGCCAATAGGAAATTAAATTAGCTTAGATCCCTGTAATTGTAGGACGACAATATTGTTTGTATAATGCTGATGTATGAACTCTAACATCAAACACTGAAAAAACAAACGAATGAGTAAAACACACCAAGTATATTATTTAATCTTAGGAAAAGCATGATCTTTTAAAATCATTAAAGTGGATGTCTATGATGGTGCCCTAGCTAACTGTATTCCTGATGGACAATATTAGGCACAAGTACTTAGTGTCATGCATTATTACTGTATTCAACAAGCTCCATAACATGTTATAACTCTGTGTGCTGTGTAGATCCATATGCTAGTAGTTTTAGACCTCGGAATAGATGAGATTGTTCTGGATGTGAGTCTTTTGCTTCCAGATGACATTGTGCTTGGCTCACATCTGTTACTCTCGTCAAAACAGCCGTGGGCTTCCTCTCAATGATTTGGGTCGGGGGCTTGTTTCCTAACTAGACACAGACAAAATGGAGGGTCATGTACGGTACTCACTGGGCACCATTTCCAACCACTACCAGCTCTGAGTTAGAATGAGTTTCTCTGTATTTAGTGTATCAACACTAATGATCAGATTTCTGAACCATTTTACAGACAGCTTAATTCCATTGAAAATAGTTTGGCAAATGTATTTTCCAACTTCAATCACATTTTCAGTAGCAGAATGTTGGTTCGTGCTATATCTGAATTGTTGGTTACCTATCTACCTTTTTGTGAGTCTGGTGAACGTAGAAGGTAAAACAAGGGAACTTTTACTGCAGTTGAGTAAGTACTGTCAATGTCATTGTACAAGTTCATGTTTTTAAACCTAACAACTGAACCCAGGATTGACGCTGAGGCAAACAAGATACAATAAATAGTGTGTCTTAAATTCCATTTGTGTCGCATGTACACTACATATTAAAGCACTATGGACAATGCATACACAAAGTTACAGTGCAGAGGAAGTAAGAAAGACCAGACTGGTTGTTTGAGTGGTCTGAAGGACAACTTCATTTTTCCATAGATCAAATAGATGTTCCCTTTTCCAGATGGAAGTAAATTATTTTTCCATGTGTGCTGCTGGTTTTGAAGGACTTTCACAGCGGAGACATGCAGCTTAACATCTCATGTTTGTTCTTTACTAACCCTTTTTCGATGGAGAAATAAAGCAGTCAAGCCTACAGCGCCCAGCATTATGAAATTGGTCGAGTTTAAACTCGGGCTGCTTTACATAACTGCTAACTAATCAATAAAGCATGTCAAGCCATGTGAATATAACATAATGAAGCCAGATAATTGACCATGAACATTATAATGTGAACACGTTATTGCATATTGCCTATTCAAAGAGGTATGTTTGAGTTTGTGCTCTATAGATAAGGGAAGGGAATGTTGGGTTAATGACGGCCATTTGTAAGTTGTGGTCCTGGCAGAGTTTTGAGACATTTCTACATAAATCACTTAAAAACAGGCAGTGTTTTCTGTAAAAAAAAAAAAAAAAGTTAAATACAATGTTCAGGCTTTCTCGATTCTGCAGAATCGCTTACCGAGAGGAAATGGAGGCGAGGTTCTACCCCAAACCTACAGACTCCCCATGCAGAGTCAAATGTACCCCACCTCCCCATGCCCCATCCCCTTCCTCCATTAGTCTCCACCAAACTACAGCTGTATTGCATTGCACGTCGTTTCTCTGTCCATTAGCCGGGGCGACGTGGAGAAAAGCTTTGAAGAATTTTGCATTTTGGACCCCATTAGCAAGTGTGTCCGTTACACCAAGAGGATGGGTGTCGCCCGGCGCAGTTGTACCCGGCCGATACAGCTGGACCTCCCGCTGCTGGCCTGCCTGGTGACGGTCCTGGGCGTCTGCGCCGCTCGGTCCGAGGCTCCGCGCGGGGTGGCGGTGCCGTTTGTCTTTGACCCCAGCGCGACGTGCGACCCCCGGTGCCAACATGCGGGCATCTGCATCCGGAACAACACCTGCTTTTGCTCCCGGGGCTACGAGGGAGAGACCTGCCAGTATGGTGATGTTACTACTTTTTTCAGTTTTTTAAAGACGTTTTTAAGACTTAATTTCGATGGGCTCATGCATGATGCACTGACTGGGTGGGTTTGTTTTGAACAGCGACCTGCTATCCCAAATGTAAGAACGGGGGAGAGTGCCTGCGCCCTGGAAAATGCAGATGCCCACCTGGATTTGGAGGAAAATATTGTCATAAAGGTACTTGTCTGATTGTGTTCACTGTGTTCCTGTTTTAAAAAAAAATAATACTAATAATGTTATGGTTAACGTGTGAACATGGTATTATAATGCATGTTGGTCCTCTCCAGTGAAATGTGACACTGGATGCTGGAACGGTGGCGACTGCATCGCTGTCAACGGAGTGGCCAAGTGCATCTGTCCATCCAGCTGGACCGGCTCCAAATGCCAGGAGGGTTCGTTTACGTCCCTAATTAGCATATTCACACATAGGTGAAACCATTAAGTGGGACTGCATGCTCAGCTGGCATTAATCAGCAGGGGCGTGACTGTTATCCCCTTAGTAAACTTCAAAACGTGATAAATATTTACATACTTAATACAAAACCAATATTCGACACAGGAAGTTTTCTCAGACAAATTGTATAAGGGTGATTTATTGGTTTCCCGAGGATTTTAGGAATGCGTTCTTGTTATGTTTCCCCATGCAGCGATCTGTCCCCAGGGGTGCAGGAATGGGGGTAGTTGTGTGGCTCCTGGAATCTGCAGCTGCTTGGATGGCTGGCTTGGGGGAGCCTGTCACATGGGTGAGTGACAATAACACACTCCTATGTTGCTCACTACACTGAACTGAGTTCAGTGAACTCACTCACAGAATTGGCCCCTAACTACACCTAACCTCGACATGTATTACTCTCAACACACACTCGCACACACACACCACACACACACTCATTGTTGCTGACAAGGAATGTATTGTGTTTAAAATGCTGAGGGTATCTTAAACTATTGAAGTATAGTCAGATGTTGCAGAATGTATCTTAAAATAATTCCAAGTATTGTTGTTTGCAATTGTTTGAGATATGTGAACAACCTAACAGTATCTTACTTCGTGTATCTTTTTTTCTAATTCCCCTTCTCTCGTCTCTTTCGTCTCTATTTGTGTCACTGGCAGCTGTGTGTCACCGGCCCTGTCTGAATGGGGGCAAGTGTGTGTCTCCCAATACGTGCCGCTGTCGGCCTCTGTACTTTGGACCCCGCTGTGAGGAGAGGAAGATGTATTAACCCTGCAGGGGTTAGAGGTCAAAGCGGGGCCAATCAAAAAGCCTTGTAAAACCGTGCTTCTAAACTTGGTGCTAAAGATATTAGCTCAAAAAATGTGACCACTCTACTTTGAGTAAACATTAACCTTAAACTGTCCACTTCATATTTACTGTACACCTTTTGTATGTGTGTGACAATGAATAAAATGTGTATACATGAACATGTTTCTTTATTTCGGGAAAGCAGTCCGCTGTATGTTTTACCTAACTAACTGTACTGTATTTGAACCAGTCAAAGTCTTACTAGACATGAACAAAATGACACAAAAAATATTTAATTTCTTTATATTTCGGACTTTCTGACAAAAACATAGGTACAAAGTCTAGCTGTAGCTTTACCGCCACGTGACAAAGTTTCACATTAATATTGTTTCTAAAAGTTATCAAGTATATCTCAACCGATACCAAGAACTGGTCGGCACATGCTGGTGGACTTGTTTGTGGACCGAAAAATCTAATAAATACATTCCAAGCATAATTATGTGAAGGTTGACCCAGGACCTCATCCCAAAAAAACAATGCCTTGAAAAGAAAAAATAAATTGATAAAAAGCAACACAGAAAAAAACAACAAGGTGTTAATATCCTAGAATGCTCTATTTGTCTTCACTGGACCATCAACTGTTTTTAAATCTAATTCTCATTTCCTAAGAAAACATCTAATACCATGTGCAGTGACACTTGAAAAAACAGCAATGAACACATTTATATGCAGATGATACAATCGTTTATGTCTAACAGATTACAAAATCAACAATTGTGGTTCGACGCCGCAAAGCACAATTGGCAGAATTGTTTCTGAACGGACATGCAAAGCTTAACATAGAATTATGCATCGGTTATGAATATGTAATGTCATCCTTATGAATATGTTATGTCATCCTTATGAATATGCTATGTCATCCTTATGAATATGCTATGTCATCCTTATGTATATGTTATGTCGTCCTTATGAATATGTTATGTCATCCTTATGAATATGTTATGTCATCCTTACACAAGGGTTTTCTAGCAATGTGCCACCGTAAGCATTGAGGTAGTTAGATACAATGTTAATTAGGCAAGTGAAAAAGATACAGTCCCTCTGCGCATACGCACGCACACACACACACACACACACACACACACACACACACACACACACACAGACACACACACACACACAAACACACACACACACACACACACACACACACTCTCTCTCTTCTTGTGGGCACTTTGTTAAGCTTCCTTATCCTCCAGATGTTCACTTATTCCAGTGGTGCCTATGATAAACAGAGAGATTTATATATCACAGTACAAACTCACAAAACAATGGCTGTATGAAAATGTCTGACCCAGTGCTGACCTTTAACCCGCAGATGACGCCCGTGTGACTGTTTGAAAATGTCTGACCCAGTGCTGACCTTTAACCCGCAGGTGACGCCCGTGTGACCGTTTGAAAATGTCTGACCCAGTGCTGACCTTTAACCCGCAGGTGACGCCCGTGTGACTGTTTGAAAATGTCTGACCCAGTGCTGACCTTTAACCCGCAGGTGACGCCTGTGTGACTGTTTGAAAATGTCTGACCCAGTGCTGACCTTTAACCTGCAGGTGACGCCTGTGTATCTGTTGCGGCAGTGGCAGAAGTTCGGCAGGACACATCTTCCCCCATTCAGGCACCTCTGCTTGCAGATGGCTGTGAGCCAGGGCAGATGGGTGGAGGGGGGGTTAGAATGAGTATATATACATATATATATATGAGTATATATTAATGTTTGTACAGTAGAGCAGAAGATGAAGCAGGAAGTACTCACGGGTTTGACACTGAAGCCCCTCCCATCCCAGGGGACAGTCACAGGTGTTGGGTCCCACACACTCGCCGCCGTTCTTACACTTCTGCAGGCACGCAGCTAGAGTCACAGACACAAAGGTACACAGATACAACCACACAGACACAACCACACAGACATAACCACACAGACACACAGAGAGAGAAGCTTAGCGTCGCGACCGCCTGTTAAAATGACGCCACGTTAGCGCTACCACGACGTGTCGTGACTCACGGACGTTACATCTCTTCCCCGTCCAGCCGGAGGCACAGGAACACGTGTCCGGACTCACGCACTTCCCCTTGTTCATGCACGTCGGGTCGCAGACACCTGGAGGCCGCAAAGCGTTCGGGTTTCAAATGAACATAGTTGTCGGCTTGTTAGAAACGATGTTGTGCGACTTAGCGACTGTGGTGGCGTGGTTGTGTCGGGAACGGGACGTAGGGGGCACTGACTCTTTTGACACCTCTTCCCTGTGTAGCCTTCGGGACAGGAGCACACGTTGTTCCTCATACACTGGCCTCCGTTCTTACAGGGAGGGCTGCACACAGCTGAAACACACAGCGCCGACACAATGACGTAACCGAGGCGACGTGCGTCCAAATGTAACTGTTCTCCCCGAGGCAGGGATGCTCAGTCCTGTTCCCGGAGAAGTATCGTGCTGACGGTTTTCCCTCCAATCCTGAATGGTCCTACCTGGCTCTGAGAACTAGCTGGATGAGAAGCTTCATCAGGCGTGTGTTAGTCATGAACGTGGTTGGAGAGGAAACCGACAGGATAGTAGATCTCTGGGAACGACGGGGTTGGACGGCACCGCCTTAAGGCGTTAAGATGACGTCGTCCGGTCGACGTTGTCTCTTACCGATCTGACACTGAGACCCGTAGAAGCCGCCGGGACAGGCGCAGACTTGAGGTTTCACACACGTCCCGCCGTTCAAACAGACCGGACCGCACAGGGCTGAGGGGACAGAACGTCACAGTTAGTCCAGTTGTCGAGACACGCGGGCCCAAATCTCAGTCAGAAACAAACAGGTCCGGAGTTACCTGAGTGACATGTCGGTCCGTACCAGCCGGGTTTGCACTTGCACACATCGGGAGAAACACACTCCCCTCCGTTCTCACAGTGCCTATTACACACCACTATACAGCGACACACACACACACGGACAATAATTTAAGACAAACAACCTTTGACCTTTACACACACGCCCGTATTGTTATGAGGGCGAGCTGTGATACCGTTTTAGGGGATCAAATGTGTTGAATGATCTCTCACTGATTTCACATCTTGGTCCCACGTAACCATAGGGACAGGTGCAGAGATTTCGGGCCAGACAGGTTCCTCCGTGCTGACAGGGCGGCTCGCAGCTGGCTGAAAACACAGCGATCAGAGAACACAGTTCGACAAAGGTAACATAATACAACCGACGCAGTTACACAACATTCAATTATACACCCTTTCATTATATGCCATTTAAGGCAAAGCCTTGTTCCAGATGGGTCTGGCATATCTATCCCGTAATCCCCCCGTTCCAGAGTTCACCAGCCTACTAGCTGCCACCAATCAAATGCCCTTTTTCTGCCCATCCAGGACTTTCCTGACAAACCCAATACACACACAAGGACCCCATTACCCAATAAGCCTGTGTATATTGTCGCTCGTGTTCCCCCTGGTCGTTGTCAGTATTGTATCCACAGGTGGAGGCAATCACTCAAACAAATGTGGGAGAACACTTCGGACGTCACTGGCAAAGCAGACCCGAAGTGCCAGGATGTGAGCGTGAGGTCATTAGGTCAATGTCAAACCGTGCACACCAATCAGCTGACAGGATGGCCCAAATATTTGGATCCAGATTCTACAGCGGAATAACTATAGAGTTGAAATATGCGCGGAAGAATATGTTCACCTTCCTCGCACGTGGGTCCGCTGTATCCCGCGGGACAGATACACACATTTGGCCGGACACACTTGCCCCGGTTCTTGCAGTCAGGTCGGCAGACAGCTGAGACGATAAAAGGTTCATAATGAGAGCTCTAATGTGTTACTGCAAACATATAATTATTTTGTAAATCGGCAATACCATAAAGGGCCATGAGAACAGGAAAACCTAGTCAGTGTCATTAGACCGCGAGCGTTCTTCCCACCTATGTGGCAGTTATATCCAGTGTAGCCGTTTTGACAGGTGCAGGTGTTGGGCAGAGAGCACTCCATATTCCTCCCACACAGATGCCGACACACAGCTGAAACACAACGTGGGAATCGATTTCATTGCTGTTGGTATAATTGATAATACATAAAGAACGGACGACGCCCGGGTGAAAACAGAGAGCTGACCTTTACAGATGACCCCGTCTCCGGTGTAACCGTACGGGCAGCGGCCACACTCGACGGAGCCAAGGACAGTGTCCTCACAGGACACGCCGGAGAAACACGGAGCGTCCGCACAGGTCACTGTTGGAGACGATGTCCCCCACCTGACCCCTCGGCTTAGGTCGGGGGTCAAAAGTGTCAAGCTCTCTTTGTTGCTCTGATCTCTTCTGTGATTGGCGGAGGCGGGAACTCTTGGTCTTGGAGCTTGGTCTTTGAGGATGATTGGTGTCTTCGTCTCCAGGGAAGAGCCTCCCCCGCTGCTCAATGAGGGGCCCTCAGTTTTCTTCCCTCTCTGGGAGGAGGAGGAGATGGAGGTGCCGTCGATTATTTCCCTGCTGGAGTCTTTCGTCACAACGGAACGTCCTTCTGCTCTTTCTGAGGCAACTGGCCTCTGTCCTGAAAGACACTGGAAGTTAGAGGATAGAGCTTGAAACTGAACCCGTCAGAGAACCTCAATTACCTCAGCCATCTGAATGTAAAGACATAGGTGAATTATACTGGCAAAACAAATAACTTTACATGCAGATAAGCTCAGTCACCATGTCATGGGTGTCAGTAATTGTACAGGTTTCTGTATCAGCCATCTGTTTAACTATGAGTTACGCCTATATAAGCTCATCTTTAGAGTAACCTTATCCTCAACATATATATATATCGGTGCTTAACACAAACATTAATCATCTGTATCTCACCTGTTGTGGCCCTTCTACTACACGTGTGTCCGTTGCCATGGAACCCAGGCGGACAGGGCCCGCAGACGTAGCCGGCTGACACATGTGGGCTCTGGAAGCACTGCACCTCTGGGTAACATGGCCGTGCGGAGCAGGGGGCCTGGCCGGAGGGCTGAACACTGCCCGGGCCCCGGTGACCTCCGCTCAGGGGGGCCGTTACAGACACGGTCGCTCTGTGAGAAGCCTCAAGCCCTGGTTTTACCAACAGGAGAGGAAGGAGAACAGCATTATTAACGGAGAAACGGGAAATGGGCGAGAGAGAGTTAGAGAGGAAAAAAGATCCAGAGAGTGTTGGACTCACCGGACCCACCCGTGCAGATCTTGCCGTCCCCAGTGAACCCATCTGGGCAGGAACCACAGGTGTACGAGCCCTGGGTGTTGTTGCAGCCGGCACCAGGGAAGCATGGATCTGAGGCACATTCATCTACATCCTCTCTACATGTGTGACCTGGAACACAGGCACAACAAAACATGTCTGGAACACAGACACAACACTCCATTGTGTTGTTATTGTTGTGTGGGGTGTGGTGATGTTATTGTTGTGTGGGGTGTGGTGATGTTATTGTTGTGTGGGGTGTGGTGATGTTATTGTTGTGTGGGGTGTGGTGATGTTATTGTTGTGTGGGGTGTGGTGATGTTATTGTTGTGTGGGGTGTGGTGATGTTATTGTTGTGTGGGGTGTGGTGATGTTATTGTTGTGTGGGGTGTGGTGATGTTATTGTTGTGTGGGGTGTGGTGATGTTATTGTTGTGTGGGGTGTGGTGATGTTATTGTTGTGTGGGGTGTGGTGATGTTATTGTTGTGTGGGGTGTGGTGATGTTATTGTTGTGTGGGGTGTGGTGATGTTATTGTTGTGTGGGGTGTGGTGATGTTATTGTTGTGTGTGGGGTGTGGTGATGTTATTGTTGTGTGGGGTGTGGTGATGTTATTGTTGTGTGGGGTGTGGTGATGTTATTGTTGTGTGGGGTGTGGTGATGTTATTGTTGTGTGGGGTGTGGTGATGTTATTGTTGTGTGGGGTGTGGTGATGTGTTGTGTGGGGTGTGGTGATGTTATTGTTGTGTGGGGTGTGGTGATGTTATTGTTGTGTGGGGTGTGGTGATGTTATTGTTGTGTGGGGTGTGGTGATGTTATTGTTGTGTGGGGTGTGGTGATGTTATTGTTGTGTGGGGTGTGGTGATGTTATTGTTGTGTGGTGTGTGGTGATGTTATTGTTGTGTGGGGTGTGGTGATGTTATTGTTGTGTGGTGTGTGGTGATGTTATTGTTGTGTGGGGTGTGGTGATGTTATTGTTGTGTGGGGTGTGGTGATGTTATTGTTGTGTGGGGTGTGGTGATGTTATTGTTGTGTGGGGTGTGGTGATGTTATTGTTGTGTGGGGTGTGGTGATGTTATTGTTGTGTGGGGTGTGGTGATGTTATTGTTGTGTGGGGTGTGGTGATGTTATTGTTGTGTGGGGTGTGGTGATGTTATTGTTGTGTGGGGTGTGGTGATGTTATTGTTGTGTGGGGTGTGGTGATGTTATTGTTGTGTGGGGTGTGGTGATGTTATTGTTGTGTGGGGTGTGGTGATGTTATTGTTGTGTGGTGTGCGAAGTGGTTATTTTTGTGCTGTTGTACCTGTCATTCCCGTAGGACAGATGCAGGAAAAAGAGTTGGGTCCGTCTACACACTTGGCAAGACGACAGGGGTTGGGTTTACAGTCGTCTATGTTTACCTCACACCTGTCCCCTGTGAATCCAGCGGGACAGACACACAGGCACCCCTCCCCAATGCCCGGTAGGAGCTTTATGTTGGGAACACAAGACGCCCCGTTCAGACAAGCACACGGCAGCACGGTGACCTGGGGACAAACGGAACAAACAGGATGATATCTGAGCGTGTGGACGATTCTGTCGGAAGAACACGTGTCTGACGCGTGGATACATTTCTATATGATGGATGGTAAGGTCCTGCTGGTATTGCTTTGAATATCGGACATGCTTGTTTTATACAAGTAATAACCGATTAATAAATTGCACATCTCTCTCTCTGTCTCTCTCTGTCTCTCTCTGTCTGTCTCTCTCTGTCTCTCTCTCTCTCACGTTTAATAGTAGATACGTCATATCAGGGAACCCCACTTCATCGGAACACTCTAACCATACGATTTGCCAGCCTATCGGTACGATGCGGGGGTCGTGTGAAACCCACCTGGACAGAAGCGCCTGTCTGAGCGCCGCAGTCATCTGTGACCGTGAACTGGAAGGTTTGCGTGGTGGCGGAGGTGACGGCGCCAGTCGCCCTCCAGATGAGCAGACCGGCGGGGGAGAGAAGCGCCTCACCGGGACCCGACTCCAGGGTGAACAACACGGCTGAGCCCTCTGGATCCTTGGCTTCCAGCTGGTGCACAAAGTTCTCTCCCTGGAACGTCTGCAGACGCTGGCCTTTGCCCCGGAACACTGGAGGCTTATTCCCTGATGGAAGGGGGGGGGGGGTACAAATGTTTTACACTCTGAAATAATCTCTCCCATTCAAACCAACACACTAGAAAAGCATTGTGTACATTTCGTTCTGGTTTATTGCCAACTTGATTCCCTACGTTTATTTCATTAGCCCTTTGTAATGTGCCTAATTTTGTGGGTATAAAAAATCGCAAAACAATACCAAAACACAGCAGTAAGAATGCAAACTGTGCCCATAATTACGGTACTTTGATCCAATCAAATCTGTTTCATGGTCACATGGCCAACGCTGAGCCAACAGTGTCGTATAAAGTTAAAAGAGAAATATTGCGGAATTAGTTGATTATTAGTTGATTAATGAGCCACGTGTATTTACTCTCAGCGATGGACCACGTGTGTCTAGAGGAGTCCGGCCGGCATAACAGACAGGGGCTGCTGGGATTGACGTCGCGTTCTGCATAACACACGCTGGCAATGTTGCAGGTTCTCTCCTGGGGATCGGCGCATTTGACAAAAAAAGACATAACAAGTAACGCTGAGCATCTGTTTCCATTTCGAAGAACTTCAAACGCTCGCCATTGACCTAGAATTTGGGAACAAGGGTTAGCATTGTCCTGACGCAGACACACAGGTGAACCGTAGCAATCGCACTGCGCATGTGGATGGACATCTAATTGTTTCCTGTGTTAAGAGATACCAGAGAGGTTAGAGAGTTATGCCTCCTGGAAACTGGCCTCCATCACTAACAGATCATTAGATAAGTTTTGTTTGGCTGGGAAATACCCTCGTTGAGCTCAGAAGAAGAAAGTGTTCCCCTGAACTATCCTGTCTTGAATCGGCCAGACCAAAGGATTGAGGAAGTTGGTGAGAAAACGAAATGTTGAATGCTGAAAACAAACGGTTGCTAGAATCCCTAATTCCCTAAGCATTTATTTTAGAAAGTCATTTTAACATGAGAAGTAGTTTTGCATACACACCTGCATGACAAAGAGCATGAAAAACATTGTTGATACAGAGGAACCAGGAAAATCTTCCTAATTGGGTGAAAACTTAGGAAGCTTTGTCAGTAAACCGTTCAGATGCTTTGTTTGTTGCTCTGGATAGCAGTCTCACTAATTTACCGTACATGATGCATGGACCTTAAAGAATACACAAACTACAAGAAAGTGCATGATAACTTGATATATACAAGAAAAAACTACATCGAATAAAATTCCACATAGAAGATAATAAAAAATCCTGGAGCATAGTCTCTTCATTTACAATACCTCATCGAGCTCTTATAAACACTGTCACAAACTCCAAACTTCTCAGAGGTGAGACATATTGGGATATAATTAAGACCAAAAGATACCTACCCTCAAGGTGCAGATAACGTCATGGTGAAACGTGCAGATCTGACAGGCACCATCAAACAGCGTGAGGATCTTGCCATTGCTGTAGCCATAGCCGTCATTGGAAACCTATCAAGACAATGTCATTGAATTTCTTACACGTGACTGATTAGCATTAAAACATATTTAATGTTTCACAGAAGTATGATTGTCTCGTGAAGGTTGTGATTGCCTTTATACCATCTGCTATGTGTCCACAGAAAATCTTAACCCGGCATTAGGCCAGAGCGATGCATTGCAGTACCATTGCTCATGTCTTGGTTCTACAGCAGAATTTGGTGGCCTCTTTCTAAATGGTGGACCTTGACCAGTAGGAACTCAAGCGAAATTCTCAGTTCAGGGTGATTTTATATAAATCTACATTGAGTTTGATTTTCTGTCCAACGACATGGTGTTAATTCGATTACCTTGACCTGCCAGCGTGCCAGTGGTCGCTCCATGGCCGTGTCCAGATCTGAGCCCGCAGGGGGCGGCTTGTCCTCTAGGGGTAGCCGACACTCCAGAAATGATTCATCCACGAACGTGGCCCGTGCAAAGCGAGGTTCGTCCAAGGTCCACTGCCCGTCCACAAACTGGACACACAACCGCACAAAACCAGAACCAGCGGAGATAAGGGACATCGGGATGCTACGAATCTGAAACGACTGCTAACTTCAGAGTGTACGACGCATGAATGTGTGCCTGTGTGGGGATGTGGTACCTTTTCTTTCACAAATTCACACTTGAGTTCGTAGGAGTCTTTGAAGCTGCGTCCGTGGACGCGCACAGCGGAGCAGTCGCTCTCCCTGACATTACACAGACCCTCATTCTCCAGCTCATTGATCTCCGGTGTCTGGTCTTAACCATCACAACATGCAGCAGAATCACAGAGGAAAAGCAGAAGAAAAGGGCTTTAAGAGGCGATGCTATGTTTTCCTGTGGCGCCAAGTGAATTAAGTAACTGTGAAATGTCTCTCAATTCACTGAAGTAACTTTATAAAACAGAACTACATCTAAAATGAATCGCAACTAATATGTTGACTGATGGTGTGTGACAGATCAACCCTTCCCTGTTCTTACCTGAGATTAGGCTGCAGTCGTATGAGCCGAACCCAGGAAAGCAATCACATCCCAACTCAGAGCACAGACCGTTCCCGTTACACAGATGAGGACACCTGAGAGAGGACAGAGCGTCCAGATGCTCTCCTAGCCTCGCCTCCTCCACCAGCCTCCTCTCGCACTCGTTCTCCAGAAGAGGCAGAGTGGCCTCGAGCCAGACCTGCTGGTCCTTCAACTGGAGGTCGCTGACGCACATAGCCACCGCCCGGCTCACAATGTCTGGGCCTAGTAGCCGGCCGCAGCCCTGGGCTATGCTGGAGTTTGCTACCGCCCGCTGGCACTCAAACCTGGCCATGAGCTTGGTTAGCCCGGACGGGGTGGGCCAGGGAAGGGAGGAGGTTCCGGGGTGCTGCGCCGGCTCGTGGTCCTCGGGAAAGAAGTAGGTGAAGCCTTTCAGGTTGGACTGGCTCAAGCTCCGGTATCGGCGCCTTCCACGTCCCCTCTGGTTGTTGGCACCGTGGCTGGAGCCTTGTATGGGAGACGCTTTTCCTCTAGGCTGGGAGTCGGTGTCTCTGGGCTGTTTGGAGTTCACTGGGGCTTGGCCTGCTTGCCTGCGGTGGTGGTTTCGGTTACCTTTATAGAGGTATTCTGCCGTGATGTCTACACTAGGGATGATAGAGTGGAGTCTCACGTTGCCGTGGTGAGAGCAGGTCAAGTGGGAGCCTGGGATTGGCTGAGACTTGGTTCGCTGGGAATCTCCTTCACAGTTACAGTACCTGTGAGGGTTAGGGGCGTTCTGATTGGACGGGATGGTGTCAAACAAGCTGCTACCTGCAGGGAGTCTGCCGGAAGATACATAAATCATCATCAGTTAGGATCTCTATGGAAAGACTGCATTAAAAAACATAGGAATCAATAAAAAGCTGATTGAACTCATTGAAACTAATTATATTGGGCTTGCTATTAAAATAATTATAGTTCTAACTGCTATAAGTCATGCAGGAGCAGTACCTAATTGTACCTAATAAATGTCTAAATTAATACAGGGTGTTTTCAGTCTGAAACGGCATACAAATTAAGAAAATGTAAGCACTGGAAAGTACTGATTAATTTTTGATGGACTGTTAGATTCTGACTGGACATGAATTCAGACTGACCTCCACTCAGAGATAAAGGCTGCAATGTCTTGTTGGTCCAGAGCTGCGCCTCCTGCTCTGTGGAGTTCGTTGTGCGCCTGTCCGTCATAGGTCCCACAAAGGCCCTCAGTGTGGCCTCTGTATGACCCGGGGGCCCTCAGGGTCAAACTCATACCCCAGTCAGAGACATCTGCACGGACAAACGCCCCTGAGGGAAAGGTGATCTACAGCCCACAGAGAGACAAAAAGAAACAGAGAGAGGATCCGATTCAAGCCAATAAAGACATATTGTTCTATTGGACCTTACAGTACCTTGCTATTAAGACTAACTGATGTTCTGCTACCTAAGGTCATTGCGACATCCTAGCCTTTCATAACACCCTCTGATTGGCTGGTAATATTATTAGGGGCGGGACACAGGATTCACTGACTGTGACTTTGCGTCCCTGGTAAGACTCCGAGATGCGGATTCCGCTCGTGGCCACGTCCCGGTTCTTCGCCAGTAGGCGCGGCCGTGTGTCCCCCGGCTCGCCGTTACACATGTCAAACGCGACGGCGTCGCCGCCGTCCCTCGCCACGAAGCCGCAAACGCACGAGGAGCCGTGGGCCGCGCTGCCGCACGCCCGCTGGCGTACGTGGACCTCAAGCGGCCGCCGGGTGCTCTTGTACAGCACGAACGTGCCGATCTGATAGTTGTCATATTGCCTGGAGGGAAACACACGATATGCATCGGCTGTGTTGGCTACTCTTCTGACCGTTTACAGAGTGACAGGGCTGATGTTGAGCCGTCTGAAGTACCTGCCATCAAACGTGATTACGTGAGGATCGGTGAAACTGTAGCAATATGCGGAGGGAACATCCTTCACTGTTATCTGAAAAAAACAGGGCACGGGTCAACGATCAAATTAATTCAGATTCAGAATTACTTTCCGATTTAAATAATTGCGATATAAACAATTTGTACAGTCAGCATATCACATCCTTGCTTTGACAACCCCATCCACATGTCACATCCCCCTGGACACTTCCACTTCAAAAAATTAAGGAAGAACAAGCACTAAATGCTCGAAAGCATGAGCGATTTGGGAAAGCCACCGGACATTCCTACTTGTGAGAACTCTACCTGCACAGGCTGTGGTGTGTAGCCACTCCAGAGGAAATTAGAGGAGACTATGGGCTTGATGGAGACCTGCGTTTGCTTGTCCCCGTCCTTCAGGAAGTCTGTGACAGGGCTGAGGTAAACCAGGGCCCGGCTACACACCCCACCACCACACCCGGAGCTCTGGGTCAGATCCACCTGGCACGACGACAGCACCACGTCCGGACCAAATGCATCATCCCCTGTCGGGGTAGAGAGTGCGTAATGCTTACTGGTGCCGCTGTCGGCTGTGTGTTCGTGTTATACGCGTCTGTGGTGTGAGGATTGGTATCAGTTGGAGTCAGTTATTTAAAGTGCTAAACCGTGCTGTTAGAATACTGGCTTACTTACAAACACTTTACCTTGATCGTTTGTACTCAGGTGGACAGAGAGGGTACACTGCTCAGTGGAGGACGAGGAAGAGGAGGATGAGGAAGAGGAGGAAGAGGAGGACGAGGAGGAAGAGGAGGACGCTTGGCCAGGGCAGGGCACAGGGATAGTACTCTCCACAGCCAAACTATAGTGCCTCCCATCCTCTGACACAGTGGTCACCTCGGGTCTCAGCTGCAAAGCCACATGACAAATAGTGATTAGCCAGGTATAGACAAAGCGTGTACACTTACACACAAACACACACACACACACACACACAGCAGTGAAAACCACAGATATGTAGTCGCACACATCCACGCACCCCGAACACACACCCACAACACACACCCAGAACACACACCCAGAACACACACAGGGGCAATCACAAAACCACCAGAGTCACCCTGCCCGTTTGCTTTAAGATTTACCCTGATCCCTGCAAAGAACTCGCTGCTCTCCACTGGGGGTCCTTGGGGGTCCGGTGAGTCCAGAAAGAAACTGGAGCAACTGCAGTAGATCTGAGTAAAGACCGCCACAGCCATTACAGAGAAACAGAGGCATAAGTACAAAATGTATAAATCCCTTCATATTTGTCAAGTCATTGACATGATACCACAATGACATAATGCAAACTTAGTATGACCGAACAGTTTACTTAAATAATGACAGTATTTCTTAACAACATTTATGCCAGGTTTTTAACATTGACAACTTCATTTCTATCTACACTGGTTTCAAAAGCACTCGGTAGAAGTGGCCCTTACCCACAGGCCTGGGATCAGATCACACTACCATCAACTTTACCAACCAAACATCCAGACCACTCATCAGTGGTTTGGTGACAAAGACCTACCTTGTCCCCCAGTCGGAGGTTGATACCATCTAGCTCAATGAAAGCGAACGACTGGACGGTCGTCTCCTGTTTCAGTTCCTCTTTGGTGCCTTGGGGGGAGAGGCGGGACCAGACAACCACATAGCCGAGAGAGCTGCTCAGGCTGTGGGTCTCAAAGCTGCACTTCAGGTAGACAACACTACCGGACAGCTCGGCCGCTATGACAGGGATGTCCGGGGGCTGAGGCTGTTTGGCTAGGAAAGGGTACGAATAAGTGTTAGTGTTCACTGGGGTAAAGCATATATATTGTACATGTTTGTTTAGGAAAGGTTACGAATAAGGGTTAGTGTTCACTGGGGTAAAGCATATATATTGTACATGTTTGTTTAGGAAAGGGTACGAATAAGTGTTAGTGTTCACTGGGGTAAAGCATATATATTGTACATGTTTGTTTAGGAAAGGTTACGAATAAGGGTTAGTGTTCACTGGGGTAAAGCATATATATTGTACATGTTTGTTTAGGAAAGGTTACGTAAGTGTTAGTGTTCATGTTTGTTTTTGTTTAGGAAAGGTATATATTGTACATGTTTGTTTAGGAAAGGTTACGAATAAGGGTTAGTGTTCACTGGGGTAAAGCATATATATTGTACATGTTTGTTTAGGAAAGGTTACGAATAAGTGTTAGTGTTCACTGGGGTAAAGCATATATATTGTACATGTTTGTTTAGGAAAGGTTACGAATAAGGGTTAGTGTTCACTGGGGTAAAGCATATATATTGTACATGTTTGTTTAGGAAAGGTTACGAATAAGGGTTAGTGTTCACTGGGGTAAAGCATATATATTGTACATGTTTGTTTAGGAAAGGGTACGAATAAGTGTTAGTGTTCACTGGGGTAAAGCATATATATTGTACATGTTTGTTTAGGAAAGGGTACGAATAAGGGTTAGTGTTCACTGGGGTAAAGCATATATATTGTACATGTTTGTTTAGGAAAGGTTACGAATAAGTGTTAGTGTTCACTGGGGTAAAGCATATATATTGTACATGTTTGTTTAGGAAAGGGTACGAATAAGGGTTAGTGTTCACTGGGGTAAAGCATATATATTGTACATGTTTGTTTAGGAAAGGTTACGAATAAGTGTTGGTAAAGCATATATATTGTACATGTTTGTTTAGGAAAGGTTACGAATAAGTGTTAGTGTTCACTGGGGTAAAGCATATATATTGTACATGTTTGTTTAGGAAAGGTTACGAATAAGTGTTAGTGTTCACTGGGGTAAAGCATATATATTGTACATGTTTGTTTAGGAAAGGGTACGAATAAGTGTTAGTGTTCACTGGGGTAAAGCATATATATTGTACATGTTTGTTTAGGAAAGGTTACGAATAAGGGTTAGTGTTCACTGGGGTAAAGCATATATATTGTACATGTTTGTTTAGGAAAGGGTACGAATAAGTGTTAGTGTTCACTGGGGTAAAGCATATATATTGTACATGTTTGTTTAGGAAAGGGTACGAATAAGTGTTAGTGTTCACTGGGGTAAAGCATATATATTGTACATGTTTGTTTAGGAAAGGGTACGAATAAGGGTTAGTGTTCACTGGGGTAAAGCATATATATTGTACATGTTTGTTTAGGAAAGGTTACGAATAAGTGTTAGTGTTCACTGGGGTAAAGCATATATATTGTACATGTTTGTTTAGGAAAGGTTACGAATAAGTGTTAGTGTTCACTGGGGTAAAGCATATATATTGTACATGTTTGTTTAGGAAAGGGTACGAATAAGTGTTAGTGTTCACTGGGGTAAAGCATATATATTGTACATGTTTGTTTAGGAAAGGGTACGAATAAGTGTTAGTGTTCACTGGGGTAAAGCATATATATTGTACATGTTTGTTTAGGAAAGGGTACGAATAAGTGTTAGTGTTCACTGGGGTAAAGCATATATATTGTACATGTTTGTTTAGGAAAGGGTACGAATAAGTGTTAGTGTTCACTGGGGTAAAGCATATATATTGTACATGTTTGTTTAGGAAAGGGTACGAATAAGGGTTAGTGTTCACTGGGGTAAAGCATATATATTGTACATGTTTGTTTAGGAAAGGTTACGAATAAGGGTTAGTGTTCACTGGGGTAAAGCATATATATTGTACATGTTTGTTTAGGAAAGGTTACGAATAAGGGTTAGTGTTCACTGGGGTAAAGCATATATATTGTACATGTTTGTTTAGGAAAGGTTACGAATAAGGGTTAGTGTTCACTGGGGTAAAGCATATATATTGTACATGTTTGTTTAGGAAAGGTTACGAATAAGGGTTAGTGTTCACTGGGGTAAAGCATATATATTGTACATGTTTGTTTAGGAAAGGTTACGAATAAGGGTTAGTGTTCACTGGGGTAAAGCATATATATTGTACATGTTTGTTTAGGAAAGGTTACGAATAAGTGTTAGTGTTCACTGGGGTAAAGCATATATATTGTACATGTTTGTTTAGGAAAGGGTACGAATAAGTGTTAGTGTTCACTGGGGTAAAGCATATATATTGTACATGTTTGTTTAGGAAAGGGTACGAATAAGTGTTAGTGTTCACTGGGGTAAAGCATATATATTGTACATGTTTGTTTAGGAAAGGGTACGAATAAGTGTTAGTGTTCACTGGGGTAAAGCATATATATTGTACATGTTTGTTTAGGAAAGGTTACGAATAAGGGTTAGTGTTCACTGGGGTAAAGCATATATATTGTACATGTTTGTTTAGGAAAGGGTACGAATAAGTGTTAGTGTTCACTGGGGTAAAGCATATATATTGTACATGTTTGTTTAGGAAAGGGTACGAATAAGGGTTAGTGTTCACTGGGGTAAAGCATATATATTGTACATGTTTGTTTAGGAAAGGGTACGAATAAGTGTTAGTGTTCACTGGGGTAAAGCATATATATTGTACATGTTTGTTTAGGAAAGGGTACGAATAAGTGTTAGTGTTCACTGGGGTAAAGCATATATATTGTATATTGTGTATATGTGTTGGTTTAGGAAAAATGGCCAAATAAAATGTGCTCAACTCCTTTTCTGCTGAACATGGTGACACTGACCCGGTCAGACTCCAACAGGTGTCAGAAGGTGCGGGCCAATCACAAAGCCTCACCTTTACACGCTCCGTCAGCACCCACCTCCTCAGGACCACACGTCATCGCGGCAGAGTCCGACATGGCTGCACGTCAAAGGACAGCAACAGAATGAACAGGATCAAGAGTGTTTTTTAGAGTGAGTGCGATGATATAATCATTATTTATTTGGAGTCCAATAATCTATTCATTTGGATCAATTTATGCCTCGAAGTGTATGCCGAGAAAGGTCATTGACACAGGTCAGTTAACAAATGTAAAGATCTGAAACGACATGCGAGACATCTTCTCCTGGATACGCCATAAGCAGGAGCTCAAGCAGGAGTTAACCCCTTAACAGCATGGTTCCTCTCTAGGTTTCTTCCTAAACTCAACCCATCAGGGAGTTATTCCTAGCCGCTGTGCTCCAACCTGTTGATGCATGCTCGGTCGGGTTTCAGGCTGGGTGTTTGTTAAAGCTCTTTGTGTCAACTGTCGTAGTGAAAAGGGCTTTATCAAACAAATGGTTGATTGACCTACCCTGTGCACAGTAGCCCATGCAGCCTTGGGTCGGCTGGAGCAGGTAGACGTAGAAGTCTCCGCAGTTGCGCACGGTGACCGGGATGCGGAACAGGCAACAGTCCTTGGTGTCGCTGAGGAAGAACTGCCAGGTGGCACAAGCTGTCAGCTGCTTCACCTCCAGGGGCCGCGGGAGGCTCTGGCCCTCACTCAGGGACAGCCACACGGGAGCCTGCGTCCCACAGTGGTTGACCTAACCAACACCGTGAGGAGCTGTTAGCATGGTTCGTTTTCTGTCTGCGCTGCCTTGCCGAGGTTTCGAACGAGGCTAAACGATTGATTGAAGTGACAAAGAATTGACAGCACGAACCCGTCTGGTGAATCCATCAGCCTGCCTGCACAGCCCTGGGGAACGTTTAATCAGCCCTGTATCTCTCACTTCTATTCTCCTGTCTTTCTCCTCTCTATCAATCTCTTTGGTCCTGTGTTCTACGCTGACACCATCTCAGTCAGCCTCGGCACAAAGAGCCGATGTTCATTTCCAAAGGCAAGACTGGCACTCATGTTACCGACGAAAATCAAATGGTATTTCAATTAAACGTAATGGATGAAACTTACAGCTTGTTCACCGCCTCTCCTGAACAAAATGAGTCTTTGCATCTTAAATGTTTCAGCATGAGCACGCCTTCATGTTTAAACGTGGCGGCACACTGTACACAGTGCGTGCACTTATATTTAGTCAGTAAGACACAAAGGATTGGTGTATGGCCGATATACGACGGCTGCGATTTGAATTCTGAACCATGTACGGTATCCAGACACCTCCTCATCAAACACTCCTCCCATAATTATAGACATTAATACGGAGTTGGTCTATTTGCAGCTATAACACCCTCCACTCTTTAAAAGTATTTCCACCACAGGTTGGAACATGGCTCAGAAGAATTTGCTTCAACGCAGCCACAAGAGAATTGGTGAGGTTCGACGATGTTGTAGGAACGATTGAGCCTAGCTAGTATTTGGCGTTTCAACTCATCCCAAAGGCGTTCGATTGGGACGCGGCGTAACTATGGACAGAAGACGCGACGGAAGACTTGAAAGGAAGGTACTGGAAAATTCTTCACGGGTTTTACCTCCACACATTGTGTGGGCATGCTGGCAGGCTTGTCAAAGATCCGGAACTGGTACCAGCCTGGAGTTAGGGAGCGGTCACAGATGAAGTCCTGGAGAGTTGACTGCTGAAACCTACGAGAGCTGAAATTGGTGCTGCGGTAGGGATTCTGGAGCATAGAATGACCTCCTGGAGCACATTCTGGGGGCACCGCTGGGCAGAGACAGAAGCACAGACACAGTAGTATGAACATTAAAGTTAGTCTTTGGATTCAATACCCGTAAAAACCTTTGTTTTAAAAGCTAACCAGGAACAGAGGGAACAGGTGGCCCAGACCACCAAACTGGGTTGGGACGGAAATGGGTTAATGAACAGGGAGTATAGAGTATTCTATAGAACTAGTATGTCACTTAGTGATGTGATTGTGATATCGAACACAGGATTAAGCCCTGAACATAATGACTGTGAAGACCGCTCCCTCAACAGGTCTGCATCACTGGAATACTGAGCACTTGTGTGTGGAGCTCGATTACCTATTCAGCTCAGGTCTGGCGATCAAGTCAGATGTGAGGTATTGTATGTAGCAATAGCGTACCGTGTTTTTGTTTTCCTGTTTGTCTTAGAAGCATTGCGTGCCCAGTAACCACATGTGAAACCTGCTCGTTTGTGCCTCCCAGAAGGAGAGGACCTTTTGTTCTTCAGAGCCACAGTTCTGCCTCATCTTTTTTTGTCCTCAAACGGAATAAGGTTTGTCAGCTGCCTGTATTGTGGGAACCAGCACCGCTGTGCCTGGGTCCAACTGCTTTCTGTCTCAATGAGCATTCATTCCAGTGATAACCTTTCTCAACACCTGACATCAATTGAATTCATTCTGATTTGACCTAAATCAAATGAGCTGTTTGTGTAGAATGTCCTTAATGGTTCCTTTGGTATCATGCTCCATAGTTTGACGTGGTCCACAAGAACATAACAAGATTATTCATATTATTGTTATTGTATTGAAAGGAACATATCAGGGAATATACAATCATTCCAAAGGCTTAAAAAAGTCTACCATTGGACACCATAAATAACACTAATACTAAATGAAGACATGATGATACCATCACAACATTGGAAAGATCTAAACATTCCTCCGAAATGTAGGACAAGGTGAACTGAAACCAGCTCAGGTAGACAACCAAGACAAAAGAGCATATGTGATGTGCTGGACCAACAAGTCCGATCCACAGTGGCTCCACCTTTCATTTTTCGCGACTTGAAAGATCTGCTGCATCTGTCTTGGTGCCAGATACCTTTAGTAGTCTTGCAGAGTCCATTCCGATTTGGAATAATAATTTGGTATATATATATATATATGTTTTAATGGTGTTACTGGTCATTAGACATACTGTTCCTATAGGGTAATTGGGTTTGTTGTTTCCAATGGTGTAAGTTTAAGTATTATAGTGGTATTGGTCATTGGTGTGACTGTTGCTGCTGTTGTTTATTTAATGTAGTACAAATATCAAACCTCATGATGCTGATTATTTATAATATTCAAGAGGATAACTATTATTTTATTATATTTTATATTAACGAGAAAACAAATAAGTATTTTTCGTAAAAAATCTGTTTTTATAAAACGACCAGAAAACATTTCAGTCTGTAAAGTTTACCACTACACGGGTAATTATTGCGTCATCATGTGACATTTAATTTTAGTTATAGTACATGTTATTATATTATTCCTATACCAACAACATCGGTGGTTCTTACCTGTTTGCGAATGCATCGTATTTGGCAGTAAAATGACAAGGCAAAAAAAAGGTTTTAAAACTATGTAAAGTTTCATCGTCCAGGAGCCAAAATGACAAGTCCCAGACCACTGTTTAATCAAGGTCCGCAGCCTCCGGATTTCCAATAAGCAGTAAAAACAAAAGCGTAAAAATAAATGCAATTCGGATGTAGAACGGAATGTCAAAGTCCAAACGAACTGTTCTGCGTACAGAGAACCTGTATTCCGCAGCGTACTGGATTGGTGCGCCTGTCCTGATCCAGCAGCATCATAAGGGGCGTACACCGCCAAGTAACCAGACACCTTATCTCCATCCAATCTGCCAAACAGCTCCTAGCCTCCGACTATTGGGTCAAGTGATGATTTAACACATGTGAAACGCTGTTGGTTCGTCATGGAAACATGTGGGAGACTCGCTGTTATAATGTAAACTTAATTGCAGGATGGGTGGTAACTCTGGACTGTAGGTGTTTGCATTGTGTGAGTGATGTACTGCTCAATTGGTACCGGGTTCATCTACCCTAACTATTGTTGTTTTGTGTTGCTCTATAATCATATATGATACAAAAAGATTACCCATTTCCTGGTAAATAAGACTGAAAGGAGAATGCAAGTCGACAGGACATACTTCGATTGATGTTGGTCCAAAATGGATTCTTGTTGGCATGCCAAAAGGTTTGTGCAAGCTTGTCTTCAATGTATATTAACACCTGGCCACTTTGACTATATTCAGCAGGCACACGGCAGGTGTTTATCTTAATTCTGCACTATAATACTGTAGTAGGCTGTAATTAGACACATTCCACAGGCTACACCCATGTCGTAGCAATAAAGTTAAACAGACTTATCGACAGACACGAGAGAAATCTGTACGATCTTCCCCAGTCATCGTAAAATTCCAGCTGTTTTCTGTCTGATTCACTAGAGACATTCAGTCATGGCGATAATGATGTCTCTCAGCGCGTACAGTTATGCGACGTTTAGTCGTTCTCTAAAACCACTAAACCAGATGCTTCGACTGTATCTTTCAGAGAAATTACTTGGCCAAGGGTGAGTTTTTGATGCCAGATATCACATACATGCTACTTCGCTTAGTCTAAACTGTATCTTTCCATTCCTCACGTTTACTTTAAGCGGAGTGTGAAACCATCTCTCTGGGTACGTGTAAATTGTTACAGAAGGTTTAGTATACTAGCGAACCCATATACACTTTTTTCAGTTAAATGGTGTTGCCCAGGAAGCGCAAGGACTCCAGTGTGTTGACGGGGGTGCCCTCCAGCACAATGGGACATTGGTCAGCTGGGCTTCTCCTAAAGTCCATTCTCATCTCTGCAGTCATTAGAGCATTGAGCTCCAAGTTTCTGAGACTGCGCCAGGACACCAGCTGGCGAATTTCCCCATGTAGGCAGTCTCGTTCCCATTAGAGATTAGACCAATGAGGGTGGTGTCATCTGCGAACTTCAGGAGTTTGACAGAGTGGTGTTTGGAGGTGCAGTTGTTGGTGTACAGAGAGAAGAGGGGACAGGACGCAGCCTTGAGGGGAGCCAGTGCTGATGGCCAGAGGGTCCGACGGGTGTTTCCCCAACCTCATGTGTTGGGTGGAATGTCTGTGACTCATTTACACATTGACCCGGTCACTCGGATGGTGAGAACGAAGTGCTATGGAGGAAATGGAGTACTGAGGATATTGCTATATTGACATTGTCACTGTTTATACAGAATCAAAGGATATGGAGAAAAACATCGAAAACGTAAAAATGACTTTTTACGGTCTTGACATTCGGTCAGAGGCACGTTTTGGCCAAAGCAGAGGGAGGAAGCGTTGAGCTGAATGACTGCCGTGGGAATAGGAAACATCTAGGTAATGAGCCCAGCAGCCCATAACTATTTTCCACAGCCTGCCACCTACACCATCAGCGGCCATTTTTTATGTGTACTCTTCTTTTGCATGTATCTTGAATGTGTACGTTTGGTTTCTTTTCCGCACACCACGCAGGTCACCGAAGTTATCCCTCGATGTTTCACAGAATCAATGTCTGTGCCGTTCACTCGTTTGTATTCAGACAGTACAGCAATAAGGTGTTATTGACAGAACTTTGTTTTGTCTCGGGGATGTGTCCAAACAGCGGGTCAGAAGACGCCTCTCAGGCTGATGGCTTACGTGTCCATAAATGAGAACTGTTACAATGGAGAGGGTTATTCAAACACACCGCTGAAATGTCAAAGTTTGAACTTAGTGCCCTCTGTTTGCTTTATTAGGGTACCGGGGTCAGCTCCTTCACACAGGCTGTACTGCCCATATCAGGTTTCCTGCTGGCCTTAAATCTCTCCTATAAAATAAAATGGCCGCCACAACACCTGTGTTGCTTAACTCTCCCACATTCAGATGAGATTTTTAGTTTATGAGTGAAATATATGAAAATAACCCCAAAATGAATGGTTGTATCCATTGTAATATTGAAAAACATCTGTTTTTGCTGTAGGAGGAAGCTGACATAACCCTGAGACCTGACTAGAGACATTTCACAATCACTAAAAAACATTGAATGAAGGGTCAAGTAATTGCCTTTGTTGTTACAACGAAATAATGAAAGAGGGAAATGTATTGTGGGAGACAGGACTAGTTGCTGATTGTCTGACTTGTCTGGGAGTCTGAGCCTGTGAAATGATCTTCATGTAGCTACAGAAGACATTAAACAGCTGTAGAGGCGTAATCCCTGGCTGCCTGGCCTGTGACTACGGGGATTTAACTGAACAATTCATTATAAGATGTTTACATAAAGAAGGACAATGTACTACAAAACATGAATAACGCGGTGTACTGGAATCGACAACTGCTTTATTTCTGTCTTCAGGTAAACATGAAACACGAAAAAAAAAACAGAAAGCACGTAGTGAACACCTGCATATATATTTTAAAACAGTCAGTACGACATGTGATTAATTCACTGATACATTTGCACACAACACTCATGACATTGCACATTACTTTACAGGCACCTCTGTATTGTCTGTCTGCATATGATTACAACAACCAAAACTTAAAAAAACAACAATATATTGTACTTAATTGTAATAATGAATACCAGCTTGTCATATAATCTCCAGCCTACTTCACTTCCGCTTTGATCTCCAAATTTAACAATTGAATTGCGTACCTCAAGAACTGCATTGAGGGGAGTTTCCTCTCTGAGGCTATAATCATAATAAAAGTCTCTGTGTAATCACCCTCCATGAAAAGGTGTAGACTATAATTATGTTGATCTGATTGTTGTTGTTTATTAGCTTGTGTTGTGTATTTCAGTGTGAGGTGTACTACGTTTTTTCCAGCTGCCAACAATAGACTTAATTTTTACTAATCGTTTTTTCTGCTTTTGGCCAACTAAGACATGCGAGAGAAAACATCTGAGTTTGTATGAACCTTAGTGTGAAACCTTGTCAGTGAGTAAGCCTAATGATTAGACCAATTTGACCCAGCAACCAACAAAGTTGCAAGATCAAATTCCAACTTGGCAAAGTGTACATGAGAAAGACGGTGGGTCATATTTGCTCGACAGGTCATTGAAAATGTGATGATGTCTATAAAATACATTATGACTGTTAAAGCCACTCTGATACATTAGCCTGAAAACATAGTTTCTGTTTTTCTGGACAATTTGTATTATCCAATGACCTCCCAGTCGCTCAACAAGCAGCACATTCAAGGCTCTAACATAGACTGTGGTGTTCAGTTGTGTGCTACGAAGAGGGTTTAAAATCACTGCACCACCACAACGAATCCATCCATTTCATTACATATTTACCTACCATGTATTCATGCCGTAGAACACGGAATGTTATGAATAAAAAATGGCCACGGAATGTAAATTAAAAAGAGCTGACGAACACTAATGAAATACACACACTTGGTCTGACGTTGTCAACAAACAGCGTGTGCAGTTGTTTTTACATACAGTATGTGGTGCCATCTAGTGGTGATTTGGTGTATTATTCACCTCACCTCACAGCAGGTACGCTTTTAGAGTAAATTAGTTTAGAAATTCTCTTTGTCTACAAATTCTATGTTGTTACTCAGAAATTAAGTGGTAAAATGCTGAGATCTAGGAATGTGCAAATGTCAGAAAATGAGTCATGTGGCATTAAAATGAATTTACTAATAATCGGACTGATCCTGCTGTTGGAGGGTTTGACACTGGTATTCAGAGTACACATTGTTTCTGGTTGCTAAGTTTCTGTTAATTTTTTTCCTGTTCTCAGTCTCCTGGTGTGTTGAGTCCTTTTGCTTATTCTTCATGTAAAGTCTTAAGGCTCTGGTCACATAGCAACCATTTTTATTGTTTACCTCTTTCTCTCTGTGTTGTCCCTTGACTTGAAATCAATTTTTACAGCATGACATTCAGGCTTGCAGTGATTTCTGAATGTGCCTCTTAAACAGAAGAGTAATGGGGTGGTGTCAATGAAATCCAAGGTAAGATATAAATGATGTATCTCCTTATATTGTAAGCTTAAGTAAAACAAGTAAGAGACTTTCGAGAGTTCTCTCTTGTTGTTTTGTTTACAATCTCCGCTAACTTTTTCTTTCACTATGTTTTCCCCCCAGAAATATTCACTTTTACACCACTTCAGGACTGTAATGTCACAGTCATTCTTTCAGCATCAGTTAATTTTAAAAAAACAAATGTTTTTTTCTGCCAGCCAAGACTTGGCCCACATAAGAAGCGAGAGGTTTATTTCTCCACATTCTCCACATCAGGTGGACCCATGGAGTTTGAAGCCACCTGACTTCTCTCCTAAGCTCTACATGTCCCAGAGTCTACCTCGAAGGCAGAATATAAAAAACAAACAGAAATCGGCCCTGACACTTGACTTCAGTGAGTCGGTCTTCAAAGTGGACAGAGTTATTTCAAACATTCTGCTACCGGAGATCGACCACCGAAAAAATACACTCCTGCAGTTCAACACATTGTACAAACCTCCTTGCTCCTTAGAATCCAAGCTGATGTTTGTTAAAACAGGGAAACACCCTCTTGGTCCCTATAGGAACCCGGAACATCATAACTTTAGACCGGTAAGATGCTAGAACATAATGCCTTCCTTACTCTTTTATAAAATAACAGAAGATAATGGTACGAACTTCTTGCAGTATGATAGTTCAACACCAGATGGCGACAAATGTAATGAGGTTGATCGTCAACATGAAAACATTTGCTATGAAACATTACATTTCAGCTTGCTGACAACATGCCAGACGTGATAACTGCAACTGAAAGGGATCCCGGTGACCTGACCTTTAAACTGCAGCACCTGAGTACAGGTAAGGCCTCCTTTCCTGGATTTTTGTACGTAGACACTGCAGTTTACTGTAAAAACACCATCCAAGCGTCAAACAATTACCATCAAAGTAATTAACAGTCAATTATCATTTAAAAGCCTGCATTTCACATGCAATACACAGCAATATTAACCTGGTGCTGCTGACTGAGACGTTGACCTCCATTATATTCCAGTCAGTGACTCTAGCTCAGTCACAGACATCTACCCAAGGGACGCTCTGGGCAAAATAGACACCTGTAAGCCTAAAGAGCCCAGGTGGGATGCTCGGCTCACACTCCCAATGTTGCCCTGGCCTCCTAAATCTGCCTCGTACACGGTGAGTAGGCTGCCTAGCCTGGAACCCTGACATTTATTGCTATGACATTTATTTATTATTCCAAATGCTTCATCCTTCTTTGATTCCCGTCAACAGCATCCGAAAGTGTTGATCAGGTCAATGAGCAAATGCTTTTGCTTTTTAACTCTGGCGTTCTACTGAAAGATGAGCCATAACGCAAGGTTCCCAAGACTTAATTTTACACTCAACGGTCTCATTCTGGGTTGTGACCCGACCTATCAAGACTCTGTATCCAATAGAGCCTAAGGCCAACCCCTAATAACGATGACACAATTGTTTTCTATTTAGAGACACCGGCGTAGACGAGGCGTTTACAGTGCTCTCATGGACAGAGTAGAGGAGAAGGTGAAGAGCTCACGTTCCGGGAAATCGGGTTGACACTTTGACCTCCAATATCATCTATTGAGTTCCCAGCTGTGCAGTGACACATTCAATAGCCTCCATAAAAACTCCAGTATGTCAACCCCAAAAATGTCTTTCACTCTCGGTGTGAAAATGTAAACCCAAAAATGTGTTTCACTCTCAGTGTGAAAACGCAATAGTTGAAACATTCACATTTACAGATCTGAGACGTTTGTAGGCCAACTACGTTATTACTGTAAATACTGTACTCTACTACTACTGTAAATACTGTACTCTACTACTACTGTAATACTGTCGTGTAGACTATGCAAAACCATTTGTCTGTATTGTACATTAGGGCAGTACTGACTGAAATATGGGTTGCGAGCACCAAACTGAGGCTTTAAAAATAATTCACTCATTTGGAATTTCCCACATTGTGTTCTAAGTTAACATAAGTTGGATGTGGTAGTTCAGCAATTAGACATTTAATGTATTAGACTATTGTATATTGAACTTAAGCACTACGTTTAAGCATATCCACGGTGTCCACAGACTCCCCATTGTTTTGTGCTTAGGAATACTTAACTGTGGTATGTGGGTCATTAATACCACACCCCTCTGTGGCTATATTTGCAGAAATATACCATGGCTGTCAGCCAATCAGCATTTAGGGGTAAATCAATAGAACTGTGACCACGTTTTAACCCATTTCTCCCTATATAACGATACACAAACTCTCCCAAAATACCATGTCATTCAACTATGTCAAAAAGATACAATGGAAATGGACACACCATAATTCACCGTTAAACCACCATGTGGACTTTGCCGACTGCCGTTACAACGCGATGGAGAATGAAGATATTGCAGAAGAAGAGTACATTATTGTCATAATACGCATTGCTGTTGCTTGCGGATGATTGATGGGTGGGTGACAGTTTTCAGTGTGCTATGTTTCTGGGTCAAACCAATTCATCGTGAAATTATTTAGGTAAAGAACATATTAATTTCATATTTTGCAAGATTTTGTAAAGTATCCTTACCTTGTGTGAAGGTAATGGTTTAAACTGTACATTCTCTACTGAAATGGTTTACATGGGTGATATGTTATGTTGAACCTGCCCTGTGTGTAAGTGATTTGAGTATGTCCCGGGGGCCAGTCATTAGGCTGTTTTAAAATGTAAGTAATGTATTTTGAGGTATGATGTTACTCAAGGTACTCAAGCTGTTCACATATTTGACTTCTTAATGAAAGGTTCTGTTTCATTGTTTCTTGGAATCTTTCAAATTGATGACCGAATCAGACTGAAACTAGCCTTATGTCAAACCA
The DNA here is from genome assembly GCA_029465975.1 of Dallia pectoralis. Taxonomy (NCBI): domain Eukaryota; kingdom Metazoa; phylum Chordata; class Actinopteri; order Esociformes; family Umbridae; genus Dallia; species Dallia pectoralis. Next base: position 6,293,883 of record CM055763.1, on the reverse strand, counting down.
CAGGGTAATTTGTTTGAATTACGAGATTACTGTGCTTTGAGCCTGGATTGTAGGTTACAGAGGGCTAATCCACCCCCTATAAGAGCTCTGACGGTGTCCTGTGGAATCTGGAACTAACCGATTAGCAGCAGATGCTTCAGGTCTTCGAAGTTATGTGGAGCTGTCGTGGATCGGACTTGTTGCCCCAGCACCTCGGATAGAGATCGGGGGAATTTGGAGGCCAGAGCAACACGTTGAGCGCTTCATTAAAATCCTCAAACCATCTCCGAACAATGTGTCCAGTGTGGGAGGGCACATTACCCTGCTGAAAAAAAAGGCTCGACCGTCAGGGAAAAAAACTCTCATGAATACGGGTCGTACTATGTCTGCAACAATGCTTAGCTAGGTGGCACGTTTTAAATTGCCGTCCACGTGAATGCCTGAACCCAGGGTATCCCAGTAGAACATCGCCCAGAGTATCTTACTCCCTTCACCAACTCGTCGTCTTCCCACGGTGCAGTCTGGTGCTATCACCACCCCCAGTTTGCTTTACTTATTCCCTCTGGTCTCCCCTACTCTATATCATAAAGACATAGACCACCAAAGGCCAAGGCTAGAAAGAATGGTACTGTAATTTTAAACTAAATAATGACATGCTGTGTTTTGCGGCAGAGCTAGAATGACAAAATATGCTAAAAGTTGCTCATTGATGCATTTAGCACAATCGAAAGGAAGTATCCAGCTATTTAAATCATCATATCACATTGTATATCTATTGTGTTTATGACATCTAAATAATAAATAAAACTTATATTAATTAGTAATCGACCCCGTTTAAATGGTCAAATTACATATGTATAGAGCCAGGGGATTGTATGTATGTATGTATGTATGTATGTGGCGGTTGAGAGGTGGGAATGAATGTGGCTTAAGTGCCAGGGCCCAATGTATGTCCCAGCCCGTGTCTGTCACCTTATGCAAATTACACCTTTAAATTATTCAGAACTAGAGTTCATTTGAATGAATCATATTCGGCCAATGTTCTGGACACATTTTAACCCTGGACTAGGACAAACAAATCAAATGTAGTGATTAGAATCGGTCCAAATAATCATATATACCGAATTAAGCAGCGAGTATGTGCGTACAATAACCTACAAAACACACGCATTAATTACATTTAAGATGCGCATGGGCGGTTGCTATACACGGCTAACCAATCAGTTTAAAGGTAAACAGGATGATTCATGTGGGCGGAGTTGTGCCGCATGTGGACACTGACCCGGACTAACCCGAGCCAAGTTGGATACGCCAAATACTGCGACACGAGCACTGATGAATGTGGTAAGTTTGGCATTATGTTTTTCAAACATTCCTATCAAAATCTGTTGTATTTTTCTGTTATTGTATTTTTTACTCTTTTGCGACAAGTCACCAGAGTGATTATTTTGCATAATTGCATATGGACTCCTCATAAGTGGTTATAGCCCAAACTGCTATCAGATACGTGTAGTATATTAGCTGTTGGATGGAATAATGACGGGAAAAACAGGTGAAACGCGTGTTTTAAATTGTTAAATTATAATGCGCATTGATGGTATGGGATGGTATAATATTATATTCCCGGTATTAGACTATGGTAGTGACGTTAAAGCAACAGGTGATGGGCGTGGTTTAATGTGACACATTAATGATGGACCGCGCCGTCAGCCAATCGGTTGTCAGAACGTGAGATATGCAAATAATGTATTCACCAAATTCACTACTGCAGCCTTATTCTATATAGGAATGAGAGCAAACGCATAGTGACGGTCAGACTAATCGGAGTGTGATATGTGTTACTGGACTTCATAAACACATTTCTTCACATTCCTGGTGGATTGATGTAAGTAACAGAATGTCTGGCAGGACGTATCGATTGTAACTGCATTATTGCAGACAGAATTTAATGCGGTAATTTGGGATCCGTATAATGTCAAATGTCGTTTGCTGTCTGCATTTAGGGCAATCGATTTATTGAAAATATTTGGCCCACATTTTCCTATTTAAGCTGTATGGTTGTGCATTGCTCCTGACAAACGTGTCTTAGTGTGTAGTTCCATATTTCTGCATGCATTGTGAAACATGGCATTTGGTACCAGCAGTGATCTTTAACTTGTGGGTCTTGACTCATATTTGGCTCTAGAAGGTTTTGAATGAAAACAACTTACTGAATGAAAGAAATAGACCATGTAGAAAGAAATGACGATTTGTTTTTTTCTCAAATACATGAGCTTGGTAACATTATTTATCAGTTATATGAGCAGTATGGAATTGTTTACAATAAAAAGGTAGCGGTGTTATTACAATGAAAGGGTTCAATCTTAAAGGGAAATCGTTAGCTTAGCAGTTAAAAGTCTGCTGGTTTGAGTCCCTGAGTAGGTCTGAGAGGTAATGTTATTGCTACCTTATGCCTGTATTTTTTCAAATTCAGATGAAACTAGTGAGTCTAATTTAATAAGCGGTCATCATGACTTTCACAGTATTTCTAAAGTGATATATTCTTTGGGTTTTAGGTTGCTGCTGCTGCAAATCATTTGGAATATCATTAGTGCCAACCGCCGTTGTTGGTAAACTGACCGCGGTATTCCATCGGTCCCCACATGAGGAAAAATGGGGAATGGCGTATCCGAACCACACACTTTCCTTTCCCGAATCTCAGTTTTTCAGTCATTCCACATCGCTATTTTGGGCCTCGACTCTGCAGGTAAAACGACCGTCCTGTACAGGTTGCAGTTTAACGAGTTCGTCAATACGGTGCCGACCAAAGGCTTCAATGCAGAGAAGGTCAAGGTGTCGCTAGGCGGCCACAGAACAGTCACTTTCCACTTCTGGGACGTGGGTGGTCAGGAGAAGCTGCGTCCGCTCTGGAAGTCCTACACGCGCTGCACAGACGGCATCATATTTGTCGTGGACTCTGTAGACGTGGAGCGCATGGAGGAGGCGAAAACGGAGCTCCATAAGATTGCCAGGACAGGACATAACCAAGGAGTGCCACTGCTTGTGGTGGCCAACAAGCAGGACCTGAGGCACTCTCTGGGCCTGGCGGAGATTGAGAAGGCTCTCGCACTGAAGGAGCTGTGCCCGGGCACGCCCTGGCACCTGCAGTCCACCTGTGCCATCATAGGAGACGGACTGAAGGATGGCATGGAGAGACTGCATAACATGATCCTCAAGAGGAGGAAGATGCTCCGGCAACAGAAGCGAAAGAGATGATGTGAAGTGGTAGCGAGCGGATTTTTGTCAAATGAAGGACGCAGGTAGATGTTCTCACTCCTGGATGTATTATTGAGAGTCCGCTCGGAGGTTCTTGACACACTGAGTTTTATCAGTCCCGGTTTATTTGTCGGTCTGCGGGGTTTGGGACTGCTTCGTCTTCAGTATTTGTTGCTTTTAGTGGCGCAAGAAGCACTGCGAAGGTCTATGGTGAAAGTTTTTACAAAGAATGGACTTGGTCCTTGAAGTGAGTTTGTTTAGAAATGGATAATTGAATACCAAAAATGATATGAGTTTGAAGAACAGCAAAAACTATATTTTTTTCTCTTCACAAACGGTTTGGTTGAACAAACAATGTTGTCTTCCTCAAAGGGAACTCTGACCTTTGTAAAGCTCCTCGTTGGTTTGTGTGTGCTCCTGTTCCTACAGTTTCCTTGTGTTCAACCTTTTGTCTGTCATTGGTGTCTTTGTTGAAGCACTTTAAAAAAGAAAAAAACTATGTCTCTGATAATTGCCTGTACAGCTTTGAGGTTTCCCAATTGGGCTTTACAAACGTAAATATGTTTAGTTGCTTCAGATGAAGCCGAAGTGATTTGCATACTGAGTCCCAATTGGCCACCTGGTCAATATGATGATTCATGAACCTAAATAAAGCCTCTTTACTGCACTACTTTGGTTAGTATGAATTACATACTGGTTTTGTGATTATTTGTGGTTATAAGAATGACATGTAGTTTGAGAAGTCCAGCATAATATCATATCCCCTTGTCTTCCATTCTGTTGTCAATTTTTTTTAACCCTATTATTTAATTGTTGCTTCATCCTCGTGAACTTAAAAACTCTTTAAAAAAATCTGGAAACCACAGTCGAGAAGATCAGGTAAACATGTTTTAGCCCAGGTGAATCAAATATGTATTGTAATTGTTTATGCTCCCACAGGGAACGTAATGTAAACCTACATTGGCCATGTGTAATTGAGGTGATGGGAGTGTGTTTTGTGTGAACGTGGGGCCCAGGGCCGTTTATGTTTTCTGCAGTCGCTGAAATGCAGTCAGGGCAGTCTTCGCTGTGGATGTCAGTCATGCCACTCCAGACGTCAGACCCTGTTCAACAGGCTCGAGCAGGAAGAGACGAGGGCCGGGAACCGTGTTTGGCAGGGGGAGCCTGTTTGCACATACCTCAGCCGCTTGGTGCCGGCTGCTAACCCATCCTTTCAGACCAATTGTAAACTTGTAATGTAGAGCGGCAGTTGAACCGCTAAATATAGACGGTATTTGCATATGTTCCTCCAGTCTGTTGTCTGCAGTGCTACATTTCCAGAGAAGCAGGTCTTTGTTTTCCAGATGCACTGAACAAATTAATGGTTTTCATAGTTTGGATTCTTGAATATTTTTAATGCAATTACTATTTCTTCAAATGTCAATTTTAGTCGTGTTAATGAAATTGTGCACTTTCCATATATAATTAACATTGTGAGGGCCTCGTAGATCCGCTAATGCTAACACCGCCGCGTTAGGATTGGACACCGCTCTAAATTCCTAGACTGTTTTTCTTTCCCACACTTTGCTTTTTATTGACTCAGTTCGAAACAAACTCAATACATGATCTGTTGTTATGTGATAAGGTGCCAGTTGGGTGGGGTGTAATTACGGTCCAAAAGCCACGGCTAATGGCTATTATTATCGTTCAGTACCTAGACTGAGATTGGTGTGTTGACTATATATCACAAACACCCTGTTGTTACTTATTACTGTAATAAACCGATTACTCATCGAGTTAGAACAGTGACATGATGACATGTTATGTAGAGTTATGTTGAATTGGGTGTTGCCCCAAACCATGTGTCAAACCATGCCTTTAACATCTTGGTTTACCTTTTCTTTCTCGTTGTCAATGTATTGTTTGCAGGATAAATGGGCAAAAGTAAACATCTGAGTGACTTTCTCCAAAGCCAATTTACAAATGGTTACCACCTTTATGAGTGCAGTTACAGTGTGACGCTGGGCTTTTGAAACCGGACTGGAGCGATCATAAATATAATTAGTTTTTTAGGAAGGCAGTGAGTTGTCGGGAAACTGACAACTCACTCTTGGCCAATAACTGTTTAGTATATCAAGATCAAGGTATTCAAATTAGAGTATTTTTTAAAAGTTTTTTTTAACGGAGTTGGAAACTCCATGTGTTTTTTCTTTCATACCCATCTAATAAAATATACTTCCCTTTCTTAAACATTAGTTTCTCTCTCTGTGTAACAACGCAGATTCTGTTTTCACTACATAATGAGGTTTTTCTCCTGCCTGCTGCTCGTTAGGCTAGTTATCATAACAGAAGTCATCTTCATTCCTCGGGTTTCAGTGAGTGACTGCCCTATTTACATGTGAATTCCTCCAGCGTCCTCACAGCTTTTATGAAAGTAGGTTGAACGGGGCCACCTGCAATGAGAGAGACTGTGTGTGTGTTTGTGTGTGTGTGGGAGGAGGGGGGGGCGCTATCACGTGGTGACTGGAGCTAAAAAGCTTGCCATTTTCATTGGCATAAGGAAGCTTTCTTTTCACTGACCCTCAGAGCTATGAAGAGAGAAAACAGGCTGGGAGAAAGTAACCTGCAGCAGATGGGTTGATTAGCTTGATAAACTATAGCTGGTCTCATAGGTTTAACAGTCAGTCCATTAAAGTTCCAAGCTTTTATATCTTTATTTATGCGGGAAATTCTAAACGTTTATACTCAGTATGTTGGGAAGAAACCGATACATTTGGATGAATTATCGCTCTGTCGATCGGGTTATTGAGGATGGAGAAACACTAACTCTATGAGTCGGCTCAGTGCCCTCTCGCAATAAAAGGGATTGTATGATTCGTGTTGGCGCTGTGATTCGCTCTGCGTCGCAAATAAGTCAGAGCTGCCAGGCATAATGTTGATGTGAAAGGCTTATTGTCAAGGTGAAGATTTCTGTCAGCTCCGTGACTGAGAGGGTTTGAACGCGTCTACAGCTGCAAGCAGAATAGGGGACTATGAGTATATGAGAAAGGGGTATTTATTTGTCATTCTGACCTTGACTCCGGGTACAGGGACACACACACAACCCCGCCAGTCTAGCCATTGTCAGGCACAAGCCTGTGAAATTAGTCTTTCTTCTAGTTTGTGCATGAATGATTAGGACAGGGGCAGACTGGGCTCCTCACAGTTCAGTATTCCGTCTATTGTCTGGAGGCTGTGACCTGTAAAATGTTGGAGGCTTATCCTTTTGATGAGGGGAGGCCGGACTAGATATAATTTATTCGAGGGAGCCGAGATCTAAATAGACCACTTGTTGCATCTATGTTTATTTACGCGTTGCAACTCTCGCCAGCTGGTTTAACTTTTTTACTGCATTGCTTTTGTCCGAATTGTGCTCTCTGTTCTACGTCGACTTTCAAATCAGTGTGCAACTTTTAACCCTCTTATTGTTTACTCGTAAAATGAAGTTGCAGTCCTCAAGCGGGATCTTCTGGGAGTTCTGTTTTACGTGGGATACGCAGATTAAGGCAATTATTTCCCACATTGGTGTTCCCTTCTGTGTCTGGTTTAATTTAATCTTTGTTCTGTTCAGTACATCAAATGAATGGAGCGTTGTGGTACCAGGGAAATCTGTATGTTGGCAAAGTACTTTACCTGCCGTGCCATAAAAGCGCCGTACTATATGTGAAGTTAATTAAATACAATAGAACCAGCGTTAAATAGACTAGGATGACCCTGTAATGGTGGTGCCGAGTGATTAACAGCAAGCAAATGGTGGCCGTTAATCTGTTTTGATTTCCCTGTCTCTCCGGGATGATCTGGAACTATGGAGTGGAATTCCTTATAGGCGGACGCTCTCTGCTTGGGCGCAGTGTTTTAGACGGGGGCTGTATAGCGTAGCATAGCTGTATAGCGTAGTATTGATATAGTAGTGGGATAGGATACTGTAGGTTAGTGAAGTATTAATATCGGTGTAGGAAAGTGTAGTAGTGATAGTGAAGTATTCCTAGTGTATTAGGATTATGTAGTAATGATAATGTAGTATTCGTAAGTGTGGTACATATAGCATATTACTGCCGTATTACTCCCTCATGCTCCTCTCTCCCTCCCCTGTCCTCTCTTCCCTCCCCTCTCTCTTCCTCCTCTCACTCTCCTCTCTCCCTCCTCTCTCCCTCCATCTTCCCTCTCCTCTCTCCCTCCCTCCTTCCTCTCCTCTCTTCCTCCTCTCTCCCTCTCCTCTCTTCCTCCTCTCTTCCTCCTCTGCTCCCCAACAGGCATTCATCCCTGCTTCTTTCTGCTCACTAATCTGGTCCAACACACTGGAACGCTCTCTCATCTCAGAAGCACCAGAGGGTGCCAGGCAGCAAAACACTGGGATCAGGATAAAGGAAGGCTTTCTCCCATTCCCATTCCGGCAACTCCAGGTTTTGTTCTTCTGTCGGGAACGATGACCGGATCTGGGTTATTTGTAAAACCATATGTCTGGTAATCTGCTGTTTTTTCAAGTGCATTTATTAGGTTTGTCATAAACAGGATGTTAGCGAAGATGAATGGACACATAGAAATTATTATTATTTAAGTCAATTATATGAAGCCTGGTGGATCTCTATGGAGATGGACGTTTACTGGTCTTTGTCCTGTTTGGCCTGCTGGCTGTAACGTGTTTCTTCTTGACAAAGGGACGTGTAGAGTATGTGGCCAGGCTAATGGATGTCCTATTAAAGCCTGTATGTCTCTGCATATGTGTGTAAATCCGTTTTAAGTGGCGTAACCTCACGGGGATATTCATGTCCCTTATAAAGCCCAATCAAACTCACTGATTCCCCTCACCAGTGTGAATAGAACATGTCCAGGATGTTCGGTGTGGATAGTGGCTGGTTTTACTGTATTGGTCTGCTTGTTACGGTGGGAGGGTTGACTGGGTGTTAGTTCTACTGCCTACTGCAGGACTCTAACTCTGGACAAGGAATCTAGTGCTGGACAATTTCTGCTCAGCCAAAGACAGAGACACACAGTCCTTCCCTGTCCATTGATTCTCGGCGGCCTTGCTGAAGAGACGAGGTCTCGGTGTGAATCGCTGTTAAAATACAAGTCAAATGGCAATATTACATTGTTTTTCTTCTTTTATTGTTTATTTGACCCTGTCTCGCTCCCAACACTTTTGGGATCCACTGTGGTGGTACACATAGTGCTCAGAAAGACCGCCTAAAATCGCCACCTGTGAGGTACTTCCTGTGAGGTACTTCCTGTGGAGTGCTTCCTGTGGGAAAGCATGATGACTTTTCCATTGTAAAGCTGTTTCCTGGTACTGTCCTCGATCATCATCTCTTTACTGTCAAACTCTCACTACCAAATACGGCCAATATTGTACCTCAGTTATATTACCTTTCCATCAATGCATTCGTATTATTACATGCAAAGCAGATATCGTATGTGACTTGTGAACCCCAGAGATACCAGAACCTCAATTATTTGTAATAACGAAACTCTGGCAAATTAAATCACAATCTGGTGCCAACACAGCACAGAAAATGTTAGAACCTGATACGTGTTGAGTTATTCGTCCTTTTTTGAATGAGACTTGAAGAATCGTGTACTCCCACCATGGAATTACACAAACAGAGGTTTTTGTGCAGCACTTTGTTATGGAAATGAAAGTGCTTTGATAAAGACTGCGATGTTACTTGATACTCTATTTGAGTCTGATCTGAGTCTGGACGGTCATTAGCAGTATATCACTGGCTGCACTGAACACAGCTCAGCTTTGTCCTGATGCTGTCAGCATCTCTGACACAGTGAGGCCCCTGTGCTGAGACAATCTGATCCAGGGTGGATTGACATCAAATGAGATATGGCCTTCATCTCTCCCTGAAACCATAGAGGAGAGGTAGAGGTTGGTCATCGTGTGTCCCTTGTCTGGCCCAAGCACAGAGATTCTAGTATCTATTTACCAAAAATGTGCTTAGAATAAGAGTAACACAATAATTATCTCCCTAAAGTAAAAAAAATCCACTGATACATGCAGCGTCTTGCCCTGGGCTTCACAACAGCCGGCCCGCTGACTGGAAAACCTTGAATGAGAGGAAAAGTGAATGGCGGAGAAACAGGAAAAGCAATTAGCTCGCGGTGGAGGAAAAACACTGAGGAATTTACCCAAACAACAACACTGAGATCTGCTGCTCTCAGGCCAAGTGTCTGTCACATTGCACGCTGCTCGCCATGGTTACGTGGCTCATCTTGTATAGTGAGATGCGGCGCTTGCTGGCGCTTAGCAAAACATTTCCGTTTAGCGTCTCGATCGATCAGACAGCAGTTGTCCAACATGAGGCTGTGAGCTTGTGCACAAATAACAGGTTGTGCACTATAACTGATGCCCGGTAGTAACAGAAAAACCCATTTGAAATGGAACACAGCGGATCTTACAGAAGAACCCCCGTCGACGTTACGGATTATTATGTTCCACGTTAATTTCACACGAAGTCACACGAAGTCTCTTGTTTTCAACTTGTCACATTTATGACTCAGTTACCCACTGAAACCCGGGGGCATGTATATATCTGCTGACACATTGCCATTAGTCGTGTTCCACTGTGTCCTTGTCCTCGTAATACGCCCCATTGGGTTACAGGGCGTTGTCTTGCTCAGGAACTGTTCCAATGTGCCAGGTGCTTCCTTGTACAGCCAGGACGTCACCACCGCCGCCACAGGCCGCACACTGTGGCACACAAAGACAAACAGCAGGCACGACGGTGAGGACGACCGGGGAAATCACGTGATCACAGGATTCCCGTCAGCTCTTGTCGACATACACATACCCGTGCAGACATGAGGATTGTGCAGTCATGTTGTTGTACGTGCCAATGTCAAAAGCATTTTCTAGGATCACTGTAGATCGTTTCAGTGTTGTTGAACGAACAATTTTTGTATTGGTTGGATTTTCAGGTTGATCGAGGTTGAACTCCAGAGCAACCTGTCTGCTCCGCCCGGCGTGACTCAAGACGTGGTCAGTGAAGATAATTAAGGAATTTTCAAAAAACGTGTGCGAATTATTGTTCAACAACGCGGCGAGAACAAGTCATTAAGGAAACATTTGACATCCGAACGGAGCCAGCCTGTAAGGAAACAGTTTGGTATATCGGACTTGAAAAACTACATTTGAGAAACCACTCTGTCAGTAAACGACTCAGATCCTACGCTGCCTCTATGATCTGTAGACGTTGCTAGCATACCTACCATTGTTGTACACATAAACGGGCGGTGTCCTATTTCATGCCCCGTCGCTAACGGAGAATGAGAATCTGGGCTGCTTCTGTCGGGACGCGTTTTCACCTCAGCTGTTCCGTCTCACAGCTGCAGGGGGACCCCGATTCCCTCTATTTCTCCCTATCTCCTTTTCGCTCAACGTTCCCTCAGACTCCATAGGCACAGGGACACATTGTCCCATATATGCTAGGAAAGTGGGTCACAACCCAGCGTAATGATGATGGAGAGTTTGTATTATTTGCCTATATTAAACAATATAAAGTTTTTCCGTTTGTGGCGATTACATTTGTTTGGGACAGCAAGTTCGGATAGACCAAGAAGGTGAACGACAAGTTGAAGTCAAGCCTGCTTGAACACCTGCACGTCATTTCATTGCCTTTGACCTTTGGTCACTGTTTGCCCTTTGTCAGACAGTGTTGTCTGGTCTCACTGCTTCCCACAGTGGATGTGATACAGGGTTGTCTAGTCTCACTGCTGCCCCCGGTGGATGAGTGGTCTTTAAGACCTTTCAGGTGGAGCTAATTGAGATCGGGGAAAACAGAAAGCCTGGGCAGATATGTTTGTTAAAGTTATACAAAGTTGCCTCAAACTTACAGTGAAAAATGAGATCCTCTCTTAATCAATCAATCAATCAAATTTATTTATAAAGCCCTTTTTACAACAAAAGTTGTCACAAAGTGCTTTTACAATCACCAGCCTGAATCCGACAGAGCAAACATCAACAAGTTGAACAAGTTGACACACGGCGGCTAGGAAAAACTCCTGAAAGTCAGATTTAGGAAGAAACCTAGAGAGGAGCCAGGCTCTGAGGGATCACCAGTCCTCTTCTGGCTGGGCTGGGTCAGTTTATGACAGGTGTGAAAACTGAAAACGCAAAATAGTCCGGGATGTCCAGGAGGGATGATGGATTTGATAGGACTTGGAGGAAGAAGCTCCGGTTGCACCAGCTGTTCTGTCAGCCGCACAGTCAGGGGCCCCAGGGAGGATCCGGCATATGCTCCAAGCTGGAGCGGTCCCCCTGACAGAAGTGGACACAAACACAGGGAAAGGTTGGACACTAGTTCCCTGTACAATAGTATACCGAACATAATACTTTAAAAGGAGACAGGGGGGTTAGTGAGACAATGGCCATGAACGGGTAAACCCAGGACAAGTCCAGACAGATGTTAGTAGAGACAGGACACAGGAAACATTAGACACCCTGGTTCCCTACGTCCCCGGCACCATAATATAGCAGCATAGATCTTAGAATGAGACAGGGGGGTCCAGTGAAGCTGGGGCCCTGAACAGGGTAAACCCCGAAACAGGGCCCAATAGGCCGGAAAACACCCACCCACTATGCCGAGCATCAACCCAGGGACGCCAATCGACCATGACCACTCGGGCAGGTTTAGTTTTCACACATCTACATTCTCCAAAGTTACCTGAATAGAAACGTCTGAGGACTGTGATTCTCTGTGCCTGGTACAGACCATGTGGGGAGGTTAGTTGAGGGTTGGGTGTCGCTCTTGTCAACTAGTGTAATCCAGTAAGGTAGCAGCAGGCACTTGGACTTCGTTCGGTTTGAGGCCAGAGTTCTGGGCTTCATTCCTTTCTTCGTTCTGCTCTGTTTGCACTGTTCGTGTACTTTCTTAAATGGTTGTATTAAATGTTGCCTGCTAGGGGTCAGAACAAACCAAGTAAGCAGACTTGGTGAAATAAACGTTATTCTGATTCTAAATGTGATGGCCTTTACACAGATCCCACATCTTTAACACTGCCCCAGGTGTTTTTCAGAACAACATATTCCCCCATTACATTTTTGGTCAGAGAACAATTAAACAATGTTTCTTTACCTCAATTAATTATCACTTTTTGCTCATCTTTATCCATCCTGCCAGGATTTGAGGAGGGCTCTGTATGTACGACTCTATCATACAACCTCTCAGAAAATATTGGTGAATGAGTTGTTTAGCCAAGTTCTGGTTGTGTATTACAATTTGTTTTTTTTGCCAATGATCAGTAACAGACATGGTCTCTTTTGTGAGATGGCCGCTCCTAAATGTCGTTTCTTAAGTATTCATCTTAAAACGATTCTTTGTATGTTTAGTACAAATTGCAAATGAAGAGTGTTATATATTAGGGTATACTTTATACCTTCCTACTTGCCGTAGTTCGGAGTATGGCATGCTGGGTAAAAAGGAATGTTCGGTGCGTGGAAATAAAACGGTTCGATACAGTTGTCTTCTGTCTCGTGATTAATATGAATACTATAGTTATAAGGTGTGGTTCGTAAAACCACCGAACATAACAATTGGCGACGAGGACGTCTGAACCTACGTTAACTACTCTGTCCGGAAGAAGTCGGGGTTAATTACAAATTTTAACCAGTTTGTTTTGTTGGAGAGTTACGGTTAGGCTAATGCTAGAGCAGAGTAAAGCTAGCAGGTGCAAGTTCACGTTGAGCGCAAGATCAGGAGTCGAATGCTGAGCGAGGATCCGAGACAGACGTCGGGACAGGACGACTACGTCAGTGAAACGGAGGAAAACGCTACAGCACGTCCAAGACTGAAGTCAATTAATAGGAAAATGTCAGGACTGGTGGGAAATATCGGACATTATGATGAAAATATTGAGCAGTGGAGCTCATATACAGAAAGGTTTGGTTATTTTGTTCTTGCAAATGGTATTGAGGATGAGAAGATTGTACCTACCTTTTTGACTGTAATTGGACCGAAGACGTTTGATTTATTGCGTAGCCTGGTACATCCAGAGAGTCCGGGTAATATGACATATGAGGTCATAGTGGACATACTAAAGGACACTTTTCCCCAAAACCATTAGTTATTGCTGAAAGGTTTAGATTTCACAGAAGAAATCAGGAAGAGGGGGAATCAGTTGCAACATTTGTTGCTGTTTTGAAGAAATTATCAGAGCACTGTGAGTTTAATGAGGTGTTACAGGACACCATTAGAGATCGACTAGTTTGTGGGTTACGTAGTGAGGCTATACAAAAGAGATTGTTAACTGAAAGTAAGCTCACATTAACAAAGGCAATGGAAATTAGTATATCCATGGAACTAGCTGCTAAAGAGGCTCAACAGTTGAGTTTCGCAGGAAGCTACACAAAGTGACAACTGATATCCAGAGACAAGGAAATCAGAATACATGCTTTCGCTGTGGCAAAATGGGACATCAGGCAGCTACCTGTTGGTGTAAAGAAATGGATTGCAGAACATGTGGTAAAAAGGGCCACATCGAACGGGCCTGCAGAAATAAAAAGAGCTCAGAGAAACTGTCAAAGACGGTAAAGCAGAAAGATACCTCGCAGAAAAAGAAATACGTGTATGCTGTTGAACAGGAGAGCACAGAAGTAAGTGACTCATCAGAGGAGGAAGTCATATTGAAAATACTGACAGTTGCAGGTGGAACACAGGGTTACTATGTCTCTCCTCTACTCGAGGGACAGCCGGTCCGTATGGAGATCGATACAGGGGCAGCTGTTTCCATTGTGTCCGAATCAATCTACAAAAGACATTGAAACACCTCACACTTAAGCCAGGACACATTGTACTAAAGACTTATACAGGTGAATCCGTTGCAGTGAGAGGCATCACCACAGTGACAGTACAGTTAAATGGACAGACCGAAAAGCTTCCACTTTATGTGGTGAAAGGAAACTACCCATCGTTGCTAGGACGTTCGTGGCTGGAGAAAATCAACATCGACTGGCCATCAGTGCGCACAATGAAACATGGAGATACAGGCCTGCCTGCCCTGTTGGAGAAGCATGGAGAGGTGTTTAATGGTGAGCTGGGGAGCATGAAAAACATTACAGTAAAACTGAACATCAAACCAGACAGTAAGCCCAAGCTCATGAAAGCAAGACCGGTACCATATGCTATCAGACCAAAGGTGGAGGCTGACTTGGATGCCCTAGTCAACAATAAGGTACTGGAGCCAGTTACCGTAAGTGAATGGGCGACACCCATTGTTCCGGTCCTTAAGAAGGATGGAGGAATCCGGATATGTGGAGATTTTAAGGTGACACTAAATCCAGTGTTATTAGTTGAACAGTACCCGCTACCACACATTGAGGATCTTTTTGCAAGTTTAGCCGGGGGCCAAAAGTTTAGCAAAATTGACCTCTGTCAAGCCTACTTACAGATGCATGTGGACGAAAAGTCAAAGGAGCTACTGACCATTGTGACACACAAAGGGCTTTTTAGGTACTGCCGTCTACCATTTGGGATTACAAGTGCACCAGCGTTATTCCAACGAGCGATGGACCAGATCTTGAGTGGAGTGCCAGGGGTCCTATGCTATCTGGATGACATACTGGTTACAGGGAAAGACGAAGAACAACATCTCCGGAACCTGGATGCAACCTTACAGAGGTTGAGAGACTATGGACTGCGGGTTCGTAAAGACAAATGTGCATTTTTCCAATCATCGATCGAATATCTGGGCCATGTAATCGATGCTCAAGGCCTTCACAAGGCTCCATCCAAGGTCAAAGCTATCTTGGATGCTCCAGTTCCACAGAACGTGAGCCAACTACGTTCTTTCCTGGGGTTGCTAAATTACTACGGCCGTTTCGTTCCGAGTTTAGCAACCAAGCTGAAACCGTTACATCAATTGCTGTGTCGGGGCAAAACATGGAAATGGACGGAACAATGCGATGAAGCACTGGTGAAAACAAAGGAAGCACTCCTGAAATCAGAAGCACTGACACACTTTGATCCAGCATTGCCCATTCAACTTGCTTGTGATGCTAGCCCTTATGGTGTGGGAGCAGTAGTGTCACACATCATGCCTAACGGGGAGGAAAAACCAATTGCTTTCGCATCAAGGACATTAAACAAAGCGGAATGTAACTATGCGCAGATAGAGCGAGAAGCACTAAGCATAGTTTTTGGAGTACGGAAGTTTCACCAGTACTTGTACGGCAGGAAGTTCACCCTTCTCACAGATCATCGACCACTGACAAGCATTTTCGGTCCGTATACTGGAATTCCGTCGCTGGCTGCAAGCAGAATGCAAAGGTGGGCTTTGTTATTGTCAGCACATACCTACGAAATCGAGTATCGAAAGTCTGAACAACATTGCAACGCAGATGGACTTTCCAGGTTACCACTACCGGTGACCAAGCCAGAGTCGCGTGAAGTGGACATCTTTTACTTTAGACAAGTGGAAAATGCCCCAGTCACTACAAAACAAGTGCGTAGAGCGACAAGACACGACTCAGTGCTGTCAGAAGTGATGGACATTATCGTCAAGGGTAAAAGTGCAGGAGATGCGCCAGATCTGAAACATTACCTTTCAAAGAGAACCGAGTTGTCAGTACAGTCCGGTTGTCTGCTGTGGGGGAGGAGAGTAATAATTCCCCCCGCACTGAGGAAACCAGTGTTGCAGCAACTACACTCAGGCCACTGTGGAATGGTTCGCATGAAGGAAATGGCTAGGAGTTACTTCTGGTGGCCTGGGTTGGATGGACACATCGAGGAAAAAGCAAAAACATGTGTCTCATGTCAGAAGGTTAGGAACATACCGCAACTTGCACCTCTTCATCCCTGGGATTGGCCAGAGGAGGCGTGGCATCGCATACATGTCGATTTTGCAGGCCCTTTTGAAGACAGAATGTTCCTTGTGATGGTGGATGCTCATAGCAAGTGGCCAGAAGTAGCCATCATGAAGTCTACTACGGCAGGGAAGACCATTGAGAAACTAGGAGAGGTGTTCAGTCGGTTCGGATCACCGCTTCAACTTGTGAGTGACAATGGGCCACAGCTAGTGTCTCAAGAAATGACCACGTTCCTACAGGTAAATGGAGTACAGCACATCAGGTCAGCCCCCTACCACCCATCTACCAACGGGTTGGCGGAGAGATTTGTACAGACCATGAAACACGCTTTGAAGGCATCCCAAGGTCAAGGGACGCTCCATCAACGCTTACACAGTTTTCTGTTATCCTACAGAAATACACCACATGCAACCACCAAGGCTTCACCTGCATCACTTCTTATGAAAAGAGAACTACGCACAAGTTTTGACTTACTCAGACCTCCGACCACGAAGGAGATTGTACAACGTCAACAGGAGAGACAAGTCGAGCGACGGGGATTCAAGGCGAAAGATAGGGAGTTTAACCCGGGCGAGACTGTCTTGGCTAGGAACTACCTAAACGGACCAAAGTGGGTTCCCGCCAAGGTCATTGCTCAGTCCGGTCCGGTGTCCTATACAGTTCAGACTACGGAGGATACAATCTGGAAAAGGCATGCAGATCAGTTATTATCGAGTAAAGCGGCACCAACAGAACCAACCATTGTGAGTGGGCAAGACCTGTTACTGGGGGAAAATCAGTCCGAGCACTCACCACCTCCTCGAGGCTCACAGGCACCTCCTCAGGACCCAGACGTGACCAACTCCAAACAAATGTGTGACGAGACATTGATGCAGACAACTCAACTTCCAACACCAGAATCAACAGCAGAACACAAGAATGGTGTTAATGAAAACCAAGTTGAATCCCGCTATCCTACCAGAGAAAGGAGGGCTCCTATGCGGATGAACTTGTAAGGACAATAATCTTTCATGTAGGGAAATTAAGATTCATCAGAGGTAGTTTAAAAAAAAAAAAGAAAAAGAAAAAAAAAAAGGTAATAATCAGTATTATTTTTGAAACAAAAGATCCATTTTCAAGGTTGGACATTTTGAATGTTGATTTGTGTTTGTTGGTTATTGGAGGGAACATTGCATTTAAGGGGGGAGGAGATGTTATATATTAGGGTATACTTTATACCTTCCTACTTGCCGTAGTTCGGAGTATGGCATGCTGGGTAAAAAGGAATGTTCGGTGCGTGGAAATAAAACGGTTCGATACAGTTGTCTTCTGTCTCGTGATTAATATGAATACTATAGTTATAAGGTGTGGTTCGTAAAACCACCGAACATAACAAAGAGGATAGAAGATGCTTTAATGCTTTCAATCTTTTTAATCAAATCCACAAAGACATCTTTTTCCACATTAGCTATGGTCAAAATCACAGACCATTCGCTTGATAAATTATTAAGGCTTTTAAAAGACTCCGACTTTAACTGTGGTTTTTAGCAAAATCAGACAAATAAAGTTGTTTGATATCTATGCACCAGGGAACCGGGAGAGAGCGAGACCGACGACGGGGAAGAGAAATCCATAACTCAGCAATTACGAACGATGCGATGCATACATTCCCACTCCTTTGGTTTGTGCCAAGTGTCTGGAGGGAATGTTTCTCCTGTCAGTAGGAGGTGGGTGAGAGAGAGAGAGTGAGAGAAAGAGAGAGACAGAGTTTCACTGCTAGGATCTGTGGGGGGTACAAATTACTGCGTGCTATTGGGAGATATTTACTGTGTTTTGGTAACTGCCAAAGAAACGTTCAACTGCCACCCACACACCCCAGACACTTTTTAAAATGCTATTTTCCGAACACAGCTAAGCAAAGAAATAGTAAACTGTATTAGAGCTGTTTAATAATATTTGCTTACACGTGCTTCAGGGACACACTTAATACCATATTATGAAAGGGGTGAATACATTTTAGATGTGTTTAGTTCAAACCTAAATAAACATGTAGAACAGCATCCATGGTCATATCTTTTTGCGCATTTCTCATTTTAACAGTCTCCTTTTATTACCTTCTGAGGTGGCTCAGTTAAACAAAGCTGATTTAAGGAATTGAAACAGAATTTATTATTGGCCGGCGGGGATTTACTAGTGTTCCTTTATTTTGGTATGGTAGATGCAAATTGTGGATTTACACATTTGCTTTTTGTACATATAACTTGTATTTATTTAGTTGTAATGTATCTTTGTGCATTTTAACCCAGCTGATTGGGATGTTATTTGATGCTATACTGGCCTCTAATGGAGAAAAATATTATTGCACACATTGAGGCCCTACTTCACTTTCCCATTGAATCTACATATTTACCATGTAATAACAGTGAAGACATACTTTATATTGTGGATGAAATACTCAGAGACATATTATGCATGTGATTCCCAAGGAGGGCCCACTGATTGTATCAGGTGGTGTGACTTGACCACAAGGAAATACAGTGGCACACAAAGTACTGCTGTTTCTCTCATTTCCTTTAAGCTGTGTGATGTCATTTCCGGATCCTCTTTGATGCACCCGGTCAGTGCAGGTGGATCTCTTGTCAACGTGAGGTCCCAGCTACTCCTGTCTCCTGCCTCACATGGTATAACAAACACAAACAGCTGTTTGAAAGGGGACACCCAAGTACTGTCTAAAAACGATCTACTTCGACTAAGCCTAGCTAGACTAACCCTAGCCCTAATCCCTGTCCTTAACCTCAATTTAGCCCTAAACGTAAGCTTAATAAACATATACCTAAATACATTTAATGCCTAACCTTAACTGTACCGAACAATGTCTAAAAAACACCAATTGCAAATATTGCATTAAACACATATGTACCATGTCAATACAAACAGACACATATTTACCATGTCAATACAAACAGACACATATTTACCATGTCAATACAAACAGACACATATTATTTACCATGTCAATACAAACAGACACATTTACCATGTCAATACAAACAGACACATATTATTTACCATGTCAATACAAACAGACACATATTTACCATGTCAATACAAACAGACACATATTATTTACCATGTCAATACAAACAGACACATATTTACCATGTCAATACAAACAGACACATATTATTTACCATGTCAATACAAACAGACACATATTTACCATGTCAATACAAACAGACACATATTATTTACCATGTCAATACAAACAGACACATATTATTTACCATGTCAATACAAACAGACACATATTTACCATGTCAATACAAACAGACACATATTTACCATGTCAATACAAACAGACACATATTATTTACCATGTCAATACAAACAGACACATATTTACCATGTCAATACAAACAGACACATATTATTTACCATGTCAATACAAACAGACACATATTATTTACCATGTCAATACAAACAGACACATATTTACCATGTCAATACAAACAGACACATATTATTTACCATGTCAATACAAACAGACACATATTATTTACCATGTCAATACAAACAGACACATATTATTTACCATGTCAATACAAACAGACACATATTATTTACCATGTCAATACAAACAGACACATATTTACCATGTCAATACAAACAGACACATATTTACCATATCAATACAAACAGACACATATTTACCATATTGTGATACACATACAAACATGTACCTTATTAAAACACGCATACATATATCATTCCTGTCAATACATACAGACCCACATTTACCATATGGTGATTTCCTGACAGATATTTACCTTATTAAAACACACAGACAGATATCTTCCTTGTCAATACATACCGACTTGTAAGGTAGCAATAAAGGCTCTTTGGTGACCTAAAAAAGGATTTTGTGATTGCTTAGTAGAAATGTGCCACATTTTCTCCTAGTGTTAATAAGAGCCCACCACTATACACTAGCTGTTTGTGAGAGGTGTTTTTGTTCGTGTGTCACGGGGAGGCTCCTCAACACATACCCAAAACACACACAAACACATCCCTGTTTTCTGAACCAGCAAGTGATTCCTGTACGGCTCTAATCAACAACTCTGCCTAATTGTCATAGTATGTTTTCCCTATTGTTTCAGGGCATGTTAGGCCTGTTTATTGATTTAACCGACATTATTGTCATCACAGTTACTGTGCTTTTTATTGTACTTCACCATTCAACACTGTGCTTTTTATTGTAGTCCACCATTCAACACTGTGCTTTTTATTGTAGTCCACCATTCAACACAATGCTTTTTATTGTAGTCCACCATTCAACACTGTGCTTTTTATTGTAGTCTACCATTCAACACTAAGGCTCAGGACATAGATCCTCTGGGATGGAGAAGTCGTTATTTTATCTAGAAAACATACAGTAGAGGGCGCTATAGGAACTTTAATAAACACATCCTTTCAGAAGGGAACCCTAATGGTGTTTTACTGTGTCAATGTACACTGTCAATGTGTTTGTTTTTATGTATGTCGGTTATAGCAAACATGTTGTGATTTTATGTTACCTCAAACTGACATGTACTTTTGTGTTTGTAATATTATGTATAATATAATGTCCCAAAGGTAATGTGACTTGTAAACAAATATATACATTTAGTCAGCAGTTTAGAGTTGAAGATATTCAAACATGTATTTTTACACCCAATTTGGCTTGACTGAAACTAAAGACCAGGCCAGGCTGTATGTGCAATTAATTCAGAAGTGCACAAAAATAATAAACCAATACCCATGTTGTCAGTTGTTTTCTCTCCACCTGTCACTGTTGCTCGATCATGGCTGTACCCTACCCATGTTGTCAGTTGTTTTCTCTCCACCTGGCACTGTGGCTCGATCATGGCTGTACCCGAGGTAAGACTTTACTATGTTCTTCTCCCGACAGCAGCCCCTGATTGTGTACTTGGGTGGCAGGAGCAGCTGCTTTGTATGCAAGCTCACAGTCACACGCCAGGCCATCGGTATCCACCAGGGCTGTGATTAATTACCACCCAGTTCATAACCCCACAAATTAGTACAGGAGCACTTGAGCCAAATAAGCCGAGCCAAGACATGATCAACTGACTCTCCCTCTCTCTCTTTCTCTCTATGTTTTAGTTTTTTTGTACAACGTAGTGAAATACTGTTATTGCAATAACCCATGTTGATTCACTCACGTTTTTGTGTCTCACAGGCTGCTCTTTTTCGTGGAACCACATTGAGATTCTGACCGGCAAGTTCACAGGTCACACCCAGAGCTCCAACCAATCACGATCAAGTCAAGAGGCAGTAACAGAAACTACGAAAACCCCTTTGGTTATTTTTTTAAAACACGAGAACGTCTTATTTGGCATGCAATCAATCTCATGGTTGTTTTCTGGTGAACACAAAACAAGCGTGTCCCTACAGATCGGATTACATGTTATTGAACCGACTTAGTACGCAGAGACAGCTATCGTCCTCGGTCACACGATTCCATCCTGAGCTGTCGAGCCCTGTTACCGTGGGTGATGATGAAGATGTTGGCACAGGCAAACCACTCAGGTGCAATCTCCAAGGGAACCAGCAGGCATGGTGACAATGTGATCACCTCTCAGGCGATTGACACCTGCTAACCCCAGCCTGTGAAGCTGCCCAACCAGAAATGGTCTGATAATGTATTTTATGACAGCATATAAACATGAGGTTGAAAAAAGAGACAGGTTACCTTCTAAAGACAAGTTTACTAGTTTACATTATGCTAAATCTTTCGAGACGATATACGACGTCTCAAGACAGCAGATTATTTTATGTCGTGTGAAGAAATGCCAACAGCCTTCTGAGGTAATGTGCGCCATGTTTTTTTTCCCAGACAATTTTTTCAAAACTGTATCGGGTTTTTGTGCAGTCCAAATGCATATTGCTCAATTTTCCCGCGATGGACGGTCACAGACCTGCGTTGTACGCCTTGAACACCCTGGTGTAAATTCAAAACGATTATGCAAACCACCACAAGTCTATATAGCGTTTTATTCTCTCTATTGTAATGTAAGACACAAGCCTTATGTCTGCTGCACCACAAAGTGAAGACTGCTGTATATGGTACACTTATGTGGGAACACAGTGGAGCCGTTCACAAGCTTTTGTTGTGATGATGACACATTTCAAAGGTTTATCAAGTTGAAGGGGAAATATAGGTTGCTACGTAACTCGATCAAGTTAGTTAGAGAGCAATCATGGCTTTATTATTTAACATTTTCCCTCCCCTCTGCCGTTGCTTTTTTGGGTTTTCCCTCACAGCTTTTACCGTGCACACACCAGCGTTTCATATGAAGGTGATGTTTCCCTGAAGGAGCTCCTTGACAGGGCTCAACTTCCCGTAAACACTCTCTGCTTCTCCTTTGCCATTTCTTATATCTATATCCTCAACGGTATAGAGATATGAGAAACTTCTGACCCAAATGAAATAAAAAGGGAATACAGACATGAGAAACTTCTGACCCGAGTGAAGGTCTGTTTTTACTGGCTTGTTTGTGAAGTTTGCCCATTTTGATTGGTAAGTGCAATTACTGTGTGTGTTCTCATTGGCTCTCCCTCACAGGCCAGATCACCATTGGCTCTCCCTCACAGGCCAGATCACCATTGGCTCTCCCTCACAGGCCAGATCACCATTGGCTGTCCTGCACAGGCCAGATTACCATTGGCTGTCCTGCACAGGCCAGATTACCATTGGCTCTCCCGCACAGGCCAGATTACCATTGGCTGTCCCGCACAGGCCAGATTACCATTGGCTGTCCTGCACAGGCCAGATCACCGTTGGCTCTCCCTCACAGGCCAGATCACCATTGGCTGTCCTGCACAGGCCAGATTACCATTGGCTGTCCCGCACAGGCCAGATCACCATTGTCTCTCCCACACAGGCCAGATCACCATTGTCTCTCCCGCACAGGCCAGATCACCATTGGCTCGCCCACACAGGCCAGATCACCATTGGCTCGCCCACACAGGCCAGATCACCATTGGCTCGCCCACACAGGCCAGATCACCATTGGCTCGCCCACACAGGCCAGATTACTTTCTGTCCCATCTGACACAATCGAACATCCAGAAGGTCTGAGCTTTGTCAGTATCTATGTCACACGTCGCCACTGACGACGAAAAACAAAATCGAGTTAACGCACCCTCTTCAAAAGTGTAACGCTATATATTTATAAGCGAGTATTTATAAAAACATTTGCATATATCAAGATGAAAAAGTTGTTTGAATTGGGGGGCAATTTGCATTTGGTGAAACATATGGTGGGAGCCATGGGCCATGCCTTCATTACCCGATCTCCGTTTCATCAGCTCCTCGCTCCCCCGCCGAGCCTCCCACGGCGGCGCCTTCTGTCCCCGAGGTTCCAGTGACGGGGGACAATATGTCCCCAAGGTGAGGAGCGGGGGGGGGAAACCGTGCCCGACGTCTCCCCGGTGATTATTTAATCCGACTTTTCACTCATCGATCTAAGAGGGGAACAAGGGGCGAGAGGTAAAGGGGTACAAAGTGGCGCTTATTACCCGTTTGTTAAATGCAAGAAGGAGAACCTGGGACGACCGGGGGAAGGGGAGCGTGCGGATTGGCAATTAGTCGACGCGTAGAGAGGGGGAAGACGAGACAAAGTTGGGATGGTTGATGAGCGTTCGCAGGAAGAGAACGGGAGAAGAACTCAAGATACGACAGACAGCAGAAGACGGAGGAGATGACACCGTACGGGAGAGGAGACGAAAAATGAAGACAGCAGGAGGAGAGCAGAAGAAGAGGATAGGAGCACGAAATGAGGAGCGTGCCAGGGTGATGTGCGAGTAGAGACGAAGAGAGAGGAGAGGCGCAGGTGAGTGGCTAGTTTGGCACGAGCCATCGGGGCTGGCTGCGGCCCGGCGTGTGAAAAAAGGGCTTGGGTTGGTCCGTTGCCGTGGCAGTCTCTCCTCTAAGCATGAGTGGTCATCTCTGTTGTGCACGGTGCACACGTCTCACCGACGGCTCTGTTTAACTCCGATCCGACCGGTTCTGACTCGCCGCTCCAGCTCTGGTCACGTCTTTTCATGGCTTCTGGTTATTTTCGGTCACTGCTTGGGGCCTGAGTTGCACTGCCGTGGAGGGACAGAGGGAACACAGACACGGTTGTTTGTCACGATTTCTCTCCTCAAAGTTTATCTTGCTATTTCCATAGTTGTTTACATTTATACGCTGCTGGAAATAGAGCCACGAGAGATATTTTCACACTTTGTGCCCCATTCCAGGTTACATTTGGTCTGGTTAAAAGCCCTGTTTTTGTATAATCTGTGTTTGCATTTCAACAACACCCATATTGTAAAGCAAACATGTCACTCAATTAAAATGAATGTACTAGAAGTACAATTTGATGAGGAACTGTTTTGTGTTCTTCTCCTCTGAATACTTTTCACACTAGTCGTCCAATAGCATTTGCAGAAAAACACCATGAAACGAACGATAACAGCCGACAACAGAACATATCATCCCATCCCAGTTCTAACGTGAAGTAGCCACAAAGTACACAAAGTAACCTAGACAGTCTTTACAATGTTAGTCAACCCTAAAAGCCCTTCCTTGATATGGCCTTCACAAGGTCAAGTAACCTAGACACTCTCCACCATGGATTTTGCCGGCCTCAGCTTTTTCAAATGGAACTGATCTCCATCAGGGCTAAATGCATCAGCGAGCCCTGAAGAGACAGAGGCATTAGGTCTTTGCCGGGCCTCGGAAAACGGCATCTCAGCTATGTACACAGTCAATTCAAAATACTGGTTTAATTAATTTTCGCTCTTATGATAATGATTTCATCTGGGCCAATAAATAGACGTTTTCTCTAAGTTCTATCCGCGCTTACGAATAACCCTAATATTTTCCCTGCCGTTTAGTTGGAGTTAAAGCGGGGGGCTCGCGGTGTGGGCGCCCCGCGAATAGCGCCACGCGACACATTCCGACTCGGGAAAAGCATCCTAGTCGGTTAATAAGTAATGACTGCCCGACATCACAGGAACCGTACACTACAGCAAAACAAGCTAAGCACAAGCTTTGATAATGACTCTTAATAATTCAATGTGTGTAATTATCCCTTTACAGGGAAAGCAACAAGGGCGTCGGCCCGCCGTAGGGACGACGACGACGCCGGGCAATTACGGCGAGACCGGGGTCACGAGATCGAGAGAGGCGCAGCAGGACTCCGCCTCGTCGACTCGCTTCTGTTGACCACAGGTGCTGTTGTGGTTGTCGGGACGAGACCCTGAAACGAACCCCCGGTTTTCCGTTTCCTCGGGTCCGTCAGAAGACAAACGGGATACTGTTGACGACTGCTTATGTGATGTAAATGCCAGTTATACTGATGGCTCAAGTGAAAAGGAAGCTATCCAGATGTTTTTTTCCCGTCGCCGTTTAATGGGACGTATCCGTGGCATGTTCGCGCGTTTAGCGTATCGTTCTGGCAAACGCGTTCGCCGGTTGCCATCGATGTCACACTTCTGCAGACTGCCACTTCACATTCGCGGGTGCACTGGTTCCGCTGTCACGAGTAACCCTGAAGTACCGCGACCCCTTTGCTCCAGATACGTCCCCTCAGTGTGTACTACGTCTGTAATTTAATCAGCGCGCACGTTTTTGAGCTGAGGAATTTGCAACTCAAAACCATTTAGATTGACGCCATAGCTAATCACTCCATTTGTCTTCTGCGCGATTTCAATCGCACAATGCGCTCCGAACCTGGAAAGATTCTCCTGTCACACAAAATCACTCTTTCAACAGCCCCTCTCGGTCTTTTGCACGATAAGGGCATTCACCCATATTCGCCGACTATTGTCCGGGGGTAAATGGCTAATCATAACATAATTGAAGTGTAAAACAACAAATGCGGTGTCATTGACAACCTTTGCTCCCGAGCGAAGTGCGCGTTAATTTGATCACGATGACTCCAGGCTCATTCAGGCCCTTTCAGGCCACCAGCAGCTGGAGCTAAGAGCACACACGGCGAACGAGGGATGAATTCCGCACGAGGCGAGAGAAAAGAGGGGTAGAGTCGTTATTAAACCTCCATTGAAGGGCTAAGAGGGGCTTCTGAATTACCTTGGATTACATGTCTCTCATTCCAGCATTAGGCCCTCTGAGCGCTGAGCAGTAACTGGGCCTGGGGCCAGTATTAGGCGCTGGTTGAGCGCTGGTAAGAATAAGATCACAATTGCATTTAAAGCCCAGAGAGAGAACGCGCGTGTGTGCGAGAGAGAGAGTGAAAGCCTATAAACCCTAATTGCCAGATGGCGAATATTTTCGCTCCCTTTCAACGGTGCATTAATTGCAGGGCTGCCCGGGGGTTGAGAAGCACTGATCAGTGTGGTGGAGGATCCTGACCCTGATTACCCCCCCGTTGGGGGGGGAGGGGGGGGCTGGACGGAGGGGGGGTGGACGGGGGGCTGCAACAGATATTCACACAATAATTTGGCTATGGGGCCACCTGGGCCTTGACACTCGGGGTTGGAGAAGGGTAGTAGTGTGGTGTGGTGTGGACGGGTGGAGGGTGGGGTGTGGACGGGTGGAGGGTGTTGTGTGGAGGGTGGGATGTGGACGGGTGGAGGGTGGGGTGTGGACGGGTGGAGGGTGGGGTGTGGACGGGTGGAGGGTGTGGTGCAGGTTGGGGAGGTGTGTATCAGGCGGTGAGGGTGGAGACGAGGTGTGGCACGGCTTGGGGGGGTGGGGGCCGTTCACAATTCCGTGACCCCTCGCTCACCCCGCCCGACACGAACCCCCCAGCCCCCCGTACCAACCTAACCACCGTTCCAAATGCCAACACCGCCCCGCCCCCGGTGACCCGTTTATACGCGTGTCTTCCGAAGATGTAATTGAATGAGATAAAGCTTTCTCGGGGGGCAGCTGCCACAGCTGCTGTTTGTGGCATGTCAAAAGGGCTGCCACTTTAGAGCACTTACGTATGCTCTAAATTAGCAGGTCAGATAGGCAGGCGCTCGATGACAGGGCCGAGGTTGCCAGCACAATGAGGGGCCCACAGCTGTGAGCAATTCACTGGAAGAGATGAGCCTTTTCTGTTCAGACCCCTGATTACGACGGGCCTGAGATAACACACACACACACACACAGTACATCGTACATAGACAGATATACACAAGCAGCAACATATACACACACAGTTCTAATGCAGGCGTTTGAATAAACATGCACGCATTCACACACACTCACATAAACAGCCACCGAACCAGACTGGCACATAAACAGGCACCCACCCAGTCAAGCAGACAGTCAGCCAGACAGGCAGACACACACAGTCACCCAAACAGCCACACAGACAGTCACACAGATAAACAGGCACACAGCTGAACAGGCACACAGACAGCCACATTGACAGACACACAGACAGACAGACACACACATAGACACACATATTGGGTGTTTCTTGTTTGATGTGGGTTCTTCGCTGTTTACATACCCCAAACAGATGCAGGCAGTCGAACCATTAAAGAGTTTATTACAAAAGAAGACGTATTCAGACAATATCTCAGTCCGTGTACAAACAATAGTTCACGGCTCGCCATTGTGGTTTAAAGGTGTACGTTAATAAGGCATTTTTATTATAGTGCCAATAGTTCTGTATGGAGGCATGGGTGGTACTGTTATGTTCCGCTAATGGTTTTCATACTAATCAGCTGTCGCGCACAATTATCTAATGACTTGTCACTCAAAGTCTGTCTGGCAATTATGTTTATTTTTACTGCATGGCAGTGTGGTGTTTATGACAAATGAACCATTATGTAATTGCTGCTGTGTTTTCTTTAAGAGGTGTGCAGTATGATTAGCTAGCGGTACGATTGACATCATTACACAGATTAGCTTTAAAGTTAACGTGAACACTGGCAGCCTCACGAAAACAACCTTTCGCTCGAACGGAATCGTGGTGCATATGATATGTGATGACAGCATCATTACATTTGAACGTTTTGACCGAAAGAAAGTGTTAATGCATGGGCTTAGAGTGTTAAATAAGAGTGCTAACTTGGAATATTCTGCCATTGCATAAACAGCGTTTTCACTCGCACTATTAAACCATGGCCCAAATGTTTTAAACTAGTCAGTGAGGGACTTTAACTTGTGGCACAGTTTTGACCAAAACAATTTGCATCCTTGTGCTTTATTAAAAATTACACTCTATTTCTTCTAGAAAAGGGTTACTATAAACAACGTTTTTGTATATTTACCCAATGAGCCAAATCACAACATTTGAATCATTTATTAAATGTTGACTTATTCCTCGAAGATATCTGAATATCTCCCAGGCAGTATTACCGGCTCCGTCTCGAATAACTATTACGCTTTAAAGCAGGCGATTCTCCATTATTTTCAAACGTGAGTAGCCGCTGTCTGCGATGTGTCAATGATTCATTCTGTCAGTTTGAATCAAGCATATGACTTATGCTCTCCTGTTCTGTGTCATTGTTTGAACCACACTGAGGATGTCAGACACATGATCGTAGCCAAGTAAGGACAATTTCAATGCTATATAATGTTCAATAAGAAAAGGCCCAGAACTGAAAACCTCCCAGGACGTGACCAGACGAGACATCTTGAGTGATAGTTCAAATCGTGGAGAAAGGGTCTTGATTTACTGACACAGAAATTCAAGCTGACCATCAGACACAAGTCTAGAGCAGTTCACAACATGTGTAACCAACTCAACAAATGAATGTATGTAAGAAGACCCAAACACTCACAGAAAACAGGGTCTTTTGACCACTGGTTTAAAACAAAATACTGAAGGGACAAGCACGTCAGTGTGTGTACAGTGATGCAGGAATTTTATTCCCGGTGATAGGAATTGATTACTTGCAGTTATTAAGGCCAAATGTAAAGGTTAGGGGTGTCAGTTTTGTCTATGGCTTTTTTCTGATTTTCAAGGATATGATCTGAATCAACAACAAAAGTTCTGAAAAAAACAAGAACTCATGCATAAATACTGCAACGTTCATCTGACTGAACTGACCCCTGTGCCTTTGTCAGCATCATTACGGAAAATTCGTTGACTTTTTTTCAGTTTTTTTTATCAATAACCCCCATCCCAAACATACGCAGTATCTCTCATGATCGATCCCGATAACCACGTTTCAGATTAAAATCCACCGATCTCGACCTCACTCTCACGTTCTCATGTTCTGAATGTGTGCGGAATCCCGGTTTGGAATCTCGGATGTTATTGTTTTTTCCTGTCCCGTGGCGGGCAGAAACCCTGTGACTCAGCTGTTTGCCCTGCTACATAATAGAAGAATGGTTGTGAAGGCACACCAAACAGACACTTTAAAAATGCATGAGCCTTCTCCTCACCTCCCTCTCCCTCGTTGGAATAGAGCTATCACCGAAGCCTGTTATCTCCCAAACCCCCAGGTAGAAAATGCTAATGATACCACTTAACATCGCTGCACATATGGAGGGAAAATGGAAATGCCAACAGCACCTCAACTATAAAGCAAATCAAATTGAAATATTAATCCGCTGATTAATATAACATTATGAGGGCCCATTCTCTTTGTTGTTTAACAACAAAGGGTTGCAAAATAAGCAACTGCCTAAGAGGTAAGGGGTTTAGTAGAGTCCCACAGAGGTGCTAAAGCCCATTTCAAACATCATTACTTTGCATAATGGATTCACTTCCACTGTGCTGAGATTTGATATTGATGTTTACTCGTTTATTTTTTAATTAATGTTGGTTGTTAATGAATTCTTTGATGAGAGGCATTTTGTAGATCATTATCCACGTAAGAGGAACACGGGCCGGCGCGTCTCTCCGTCCGCTTGGACGGGGTAAAAAAAAGTGCTAGGCGTGAGGAGAAAAAGTTGAGGACGAAAAGTGGGGTCATTGTGGAAAGTTTTTTTCCCCGCTGATGCGTTCGTTTGTTGTCGTGTGCTTCTGATTGCAACTTTTCTCCGCGCGGCTACGTGTGCTGAGAAGTCGACTGGGAGTTGCGCGGGAGCGCTGAGAGAGCCAGATACTTAGCTAATTAAATGAATCTTACTCAAGGCTTCAGATGATCGGCTCCAAGAGGAGGAGGAGACGAGAAGCAGGTTGGTTACTCCATAGAGCCTTTGGTGGGACCCAGAACTTCCTCTCATCCATATTGATCGCTCGGGATCTCATGGAGGACAGAAAGTGAGAAGAGGAAAACAGGAAGTGAACTGAAAGCGCCATTGCTCACATCAGCAAGTGATAGTTGGACAATTGGTTGATTCAGAGTTCTCCAGACACCTGTGTTATTGGCGAATGCCTTTAAGCCGCCATTACAGTAAACATCATCTCCGGCCTTGGATGGCGAATCTGTAGAATGACAGTGGGTGGTCTGTCTCATGTAGCCACGGGTGACTCACAAGTTCCCAACCCATCTGTAGGCCATCTTGAGGAGATTAAACCTGGACCTCGTTGAACAGCTCTTGGCAAGGACAGCCCTGTCTCTCCGGAGATAGAAAGCCGTTCAAGGCAATAATCCTAGAATTTATTGACAATTAATTTATTATATTATTATATTAATTGAGGGTCCCCAGTTGGTCCCAATGATCTGCCCAAGTCGTGATTAAGCAGCGGGATTAGAAGGCAAGATCACAACCAAACCAAATAACGTTAAATTAATCTCCAGTATTGGATAGTCATCTGTATCAGCCAAGCACGTGTCCATGTTTTTATGAAATGTTTCTGAAATTAATTTTCACATTTCTCTATTTAGGCTTCACAACAGGTATTAGATTTAGATTCTTTGGTCCGACTCACCGATATAGATTTTTTTTTGAAAGCACTTTTTAAAGTTTGCCTGAATTGCCCATATGCGGTACGTTTAAAAAATGTATACAAAAAATTTGAGTTATTGTGTTTGCTCTATCCCGAAGATCATACAGCAATTTCTCTTCCAATCCTTCAAGCTAGTCTCACATGGAGCCAGACGAGCTTTAAAGGCACATTCATCAAAACATGGAACGCACGAACGCTGCAGATGTTACGCATGTCCTAAATGATTGCACTCACTTTCCAAAAATGTTCGTAACTCGAATTATGGCTTTTCATCAGCCCCGTATATATTTCACTCGTGATTAATTGCAACACTCACATTCGGATCGTTTCTGCACAAGAGAGAGCTTTTCTGCTTTGTGAAATTGATATAAAAGAAATGCAAATCTATGGTGTTCTTGGCACCAAACATAAGCTGCCACAATGCCAACATGTCTGCCCCTGACAACCCCAGCTGGAGGCTGGTGAGACTTGCTCTTGGCAAAGTACGTTTTTTTCCACCCGCTCCGCAAATGATCACCAATTAATATGAACAGCATCCAATTCTGGTTCTGCACCTGGTTGAATCTCTGAGCGCAGTCGCGTCTTCGGATTTATCACAAGGATCCAATGGATTTGTTTATATCGTATTGGTTTACTTAAACCACTTTTTTCCTGTGGTCATCTTCTGGTACAGTGTTACATGTTTGATGTGCATTTTATCGCCACTAGTTGTTACTCCACGAATGTATGAACATCTAACATTTAGTCTGTTTCCCCTCAACCAAGTTCAGAGCTTTGGTAATGATATCCTTGTCTTTATTTATCCATCCATCCATATATCCATTTATATATCAATCCCTCTCTCTCTCTCTTTCTGTCTCTCAAACTGATAGTCGCCATACGACTTGTGATGGATAGGAAGCTTTAATGAGCTCTTACAAGCAATTAAGTAATCAGGGTTCCCGCAGCTCGGCGCTGGAGTTAGTGAGAGCGGTGACAAACAGAGGGCCCGTCACGACCATAATCAACACAGGACACTCTCCTCTTCTTCTTTTACCACTCCCAAACAATGACACACGGGAGCATCAACGGGGAATGCTGTTGTTCTGTCTCCAAATAAGATATGAATCCTTGGACATTCCGGTCTATGCATCTCCAAATAGCCGGCACATTAAACCAGCGATGTATACATTAACCATTACCGGAGATTCGGAGGGGTGTGATGTTTTTGTCAATGTTCCGATCAAGCCGATGATTTTATCCAAATATTCATAAACGCAGACGTATATTCCGATGCACGGATTACATCAATGACTCCGGTGAACATTCCGAGCAGATCTCCGCATCTTCTGTGAGTTCCAGGTGTGTGTACATCTCGGCATGTTGGGACGACGAAAATTGTATCTAATCGCAAGACTTGGCACGCACGGCTCCCATTGGTCTACGGTATGCATGTCAACACACTGGGCGACTGCATGCATAGATTTTTGGTATAAACTGAATAGTCACGCACGCGGGGTTGACATAATTATGAAACGATATTTGTACTCTTAAGATCGACGACACTAAGATCGATGAGTTTATTTTACCCATTATTTGCCCAAATTTAGACACAGCAATATAAAGTCTCACGCACATTTAATTTTTTCCAGAAACACTTGCGGAAGGAAAATAAAATCATTTTCTGGACAGTTTTGGCCCCGGGGCCACCAGTTGCCCAACCCCAATGTATGTGTTGGCTAGGTTCTAAAGTCAGTTCCCCCCTCAATCCCCCCGCGCCCAGGGCATGCTGGGCTCCTCGGGGTGGTATATCTCCTGATAACCTGAATAATTCAACTGTTACGGTGTGTCTGATGTCTCCATGAACAGGGTTGGGGCAGCACAAGACGATACGTTGCATATTGAAAATCAAATATGTTGCTTATTAATAGGGCGGCTTTGTGCGAACGCTACCTGGAGAAATGCCTGAGGCGGACCGATAGAAGGGCACCGTTGGTGGAGTGCTCTCTCTCACGTGAGCGAGGCTAACAGCTGAGGGTGCAGAATTTTCAGATCACTGAAACTAGCGCAGTGAACACCGACACACACACACACACACACACACAAACTGTATGGAAATCAGTAAGATAGGACAGCCATGCGTTAAAAACGCTGTGTGCGTGTGTGAGAGAGAGTCTGTGTGAGAACGTGAAAGAAAGAGGTGCAGACAGAGGGCGGGGGAGAGAGAGAGAGAGAGAGAGAGAGAGAGAGATTGGGGAAAGATCTGGGCAAGCTGATGGGAAGTGATTCCAACCACCAATTGACCTCTGCTTTGAGTCATCTCTGAGGGACCACACCATGACAGCGCGCTATCAAAACAAGGTTTGATGTTTGGGTGACGGCGGTATCACAATAAAGCGCCGGGCCAGTTATGTTTTGGTTAGCTACCATCTGGCCTGGTGCCACACACATTTTGCTCCTTCCAATTCAAATTGGCTGAGCGAAAGACTCGCGTCCTTTCATCTGTCGTGCCCCTTATTCTATTAGCCGGCGAACCGAAGGTATCGTAATTACTCTTCATCCACCGCAATTAGCCGTGGACATCTTTCACTGCAGGTCAGTGTGTAAACAACAACACTGCCGTTTTCTGTGTGGCGTTGTGGCGATGGTTCCTTCTGAGCCGTGAGCTCTAAGGCAAGGCTCGTCTGGCGTCATTTCCTCAGATTCCGTACAGATTGCACGAGTTAATTATGATCTAATAACTGGCAGACTGTCTGCCCCAATATTATTACAGGAAGACTAGGTTAAATGAATAGCTCATCATCTGTCCTCAGTATCAGTCATGTTGTTTTAATGATCATAATTCCGTCGTTAAATCTTAATAACATGTCAAGATCTTAAAGGAAGTATGTCAATTTGCGGCTTCAATGAGAATTAAGCCAAGCATTGCTCAATTTAGTTTTTTTCAAGGGGGCTTATTTGGTTAAATAGGTACGCAGGACACAAACAGACAGACAGTCACAGCATTCTTCAAAACAAGACACAAACATAAATGTCTTTTATTTTACTGTGATATTATGATTTTGGGGCATTATTCAACCATCCAAATGTTTGGGAAAATATTACATTTCACAGAGGTCATCGTGGGATACCTTAAATGAACTGCTTTCTCTGGAACAACACGACCACCTTACTACAAAACAACCCATGAAAAAATTCCAAAGAACCGCTGAGTGAAATTTTGAGTAACACTTTTGGCTGGACATTTTCCGAATCGCTAAAATCACCACGTTGAGGTGTAAATCTGTAAAACGACTGACTTTCTCCCAGAGGCACCCTATTTGTGAGGTAAACAGGCAGCGCAAACAGCTTCCAGCTAACAACTACAGTGGGAGACAAAGTGTGTGAGAGATAGGGAACGGAGGACAGAGATGTGGGACGGAGCGAGGTGGAGAAAAGAGATGGACACAGACGGACGGACGGAGAACGAGAGAAAGAGTGACTGAGAAACCGTCTGATATGGTAAACATCGTCAGTTTCATCCGGAAGTTTCTTTCGCTCAGTGCTATACACGGCAATGGGAGTGGCCAATAACAACACGCATCTAAATGAGTCGAGTGTACTGTGGGTTGTGGCGCGGGGAGGCCCGTGGTAACAGGGTGTACCCGGTCCCCGGGGGTCACGGCGGCCAAGGGACCGGGACAGGAGAGGGGGCGGGTGGTCAGTGGGGGCACTGTCAATGGAGCTACTGATGAAACAGCGTGGCGTGTCGGAGCTTATGACAATGAACGCAGTGTGAAGGGTGCATCGGTGTTACATTGTTGTTCTCTAGATGTCCAGGGTTTTATGGACTTCTGCAGCGTCGACTGGCTCACGTTAATCAGCTCCAGTGTGTCTCTATTGGCGTCGAGTGACTTATAGACACGCTCGTGTCTTTTGTGATTATTCTGAGTTAATACTGTCGAATTTGTTGACCGGCGTTGACAAGTCTGTGCATATCATAATATCCCATACCGGTAAATATGCAACGTAAAGTAAAGAATAATAAATAAAAACGGAAGATGTCGTCTTGACATTGGCCGTACCACGCCTACGACGTACAAAGACAGCCAAAGCAGACGTCTCAGAATCCTCTCTCCAGGCGACCTTCAAACAGGCCATCTCTGAAACGAGCCCAACGATTGCGGCGGAGCACGATTGCTCGAGGAAGACTCGGTCTGAAATAACCGTTTCAGCTGCAACACCAATTGATCAATTGTAATTAGCTACCTGTGGATTAGCCCGACGCAGCCAGCGCCGCTCCCAGAAGCCCCCGGGGCCGGTGCTCCAGACAGACCTGGAAGCGGGGGGGGGGTCGCAGGTAGAGCTCCATAGGACAGAGGGGGAGAGGGAGCTTTTAATTGCTTTGTGCACTGTGTGTAATTGAAGGTTGTAGTGTGTTTACCATGAGGAGTGTGACTTCACTTGGCCCTGTCTAATTAATCCCGTCACACAAGCCTTCTGCAGTCAATTTTCACTTTGCACTTCAGCATCGCGAGGTGAGAATACAACTGGAAATATGGGTTGGTGGTAACTGTATTTCGCTCACTAGGCCAGATGCACCACACTGAAGCAGCACACGGAAACAGCAGTGGTATCGGGACTGTTGTTTTCCTAATACTGGGAGAAACGATGTATGTGGATGTGGCAAAGCAACTGTTTGTTGTATATAAGGCCAATACTGCACGTGTAAGTGCACGTTTTATCAGCACATAATATATGAGTACACAGTCATTATTAACGAGGGTGGTTTATCGGATGCTGTTAAATTCCATCCTTTTGATTTGAGAAGGTTTTCTGGGTGAGTTGCCAAAGGATTAGGACATTGACAAAGTTGAAATGATAAAATTACTTTTTCATTACCAATGACAGGATATTTCCATCCATTTCTGATTTCTGGTATACTGTCCAGATGAGCAGTTTTCTTTGCTTTTTAAAATCTATCATTTGAAAAACAATCATATTTTGATACATTTAGTTGTGAAAAAAGCATACATTGCAGTAATGTTTTTTAACAATTGATTTAGATTGAAAATAATGTAAAAGAAAAAGCATATAAAAGATGCAATTACATTATATTTGAACATTTACCCCAAATAGTCATTGCATTATATCAAATCAAAATAAAAGAGTGCGGCTTTACAAATACTTGTAAAGTATATTTGCCTCACCGCGTGACCCACTTTTCGCTGCTCAACAAAAGAAACACTTCCTCATCAAGTAATCACACATATCAAAACTGTAACCTCTACAGCCGACACACTCCGAGGGGCACAGCCAGAAACCAACGACCCGTTTGTCTCCGCACACACACATAACGCTGACGTATTTCACCCACATTCACCTCACTGAGTTGTGATCATGACCACTTGATTCTACTTATTCCCTCAGTCTCCACTGTGTTTTCTGGAGGTGTTATGGTGAGTCTGTCTGGTACAGGCAGACATGGGGGTGGATGAGGACGGGGACGGGGATGAAGATACGGGAATGAGGATGGGGATGAGGATGGGGATGAGGACGGGGATGAAGATACGGGAATGAGGGTGGGGATGAGGATGGGGATGAGGACGGGGATGAAGATACGGGAATGAGGGCGGGGATGAGGATGAGAACGGGAATACAGGAACAGGGGACTGGGGGGGGACGGGGGGACGGCAATACAGGGACGGGGAACGGGGATGGCCGTGCAACAGTATGCACAGCCTGCCTTCCTTCTGTTCACAGTGAATCTGAAGATAGCAAACTGCACTGTCGCTCGCACTCTGCGATCCCGTTGTTGCCGTTGGCCGACGGCCATCGATAGTGAGCCAACTGAGTTAACAGACACTTCCGCTCGGCACACAAGGAACCATCTGTTTAAAGGCAGAAAATAACGAAATAAAGGCTCCCTCTATCGCCGCGCCCTCCCTCCTAAACAGGGCTTTACACGAGGGCAGCAACAACTCCTATGAAAAGTAAATAAAATAGTCCAGGAGATTAATGTGACATGTGACTAATATGTTTACCGTCAGATAAAATAGTCTTCAGACTAATTTGACCGATGACTAATATGTCAATTGTCAGAGTCAATAGTCTCAAGATTAATGTAAACAGGGGCTAATATATTAATGGTCTAGTTCAAGGAATAATATAACATATCGAGGCTGATTTCTGTCTATTTTCACATATGTTTTAATTGTGCTGCAAATCACTTTGGCGGGACTGACTGAATACTGGCAACTGTTTCACGGAGCCGGTAGACGTCAGGTAGTCGTTTGAAGGCTGATGTTCCCAACGTCTGGGTATGTGTACACCCTGGTTCCACAGTGGCCGTGGCCCGGTATGTCACATCAGACACGGCAGCTTGTAGCTAAATAAATATTGGTTGCGGGGCATTTGAAAAAACATATTGTCCTGGCTCAGCGTTCATTCCCACCGCGGTCTGTTGCCAAAACAAGACAACGGGGGTTTGTAGCAGAAGTTATCCTCGCATGAGCGGCTTTGTCGTGGTCAACTGAAAGTTGCCACCCAGCTCCTCTCAGGCTCCGTGAACGTTTCTCCTAATTGTCATATGTGATACTGGATATTGGCATATTTACGTGGAGTTACATCACATGCACTTGCAGAATGGCCCGGGGCCAGTTACGATATAACACAAAGCTTTTGTTCCCAGTAGGGAGGTGCTGTTTTTCTGTCGTGCGCAAGTTAATGCCTCTTTGTCTTACTCGGTTGGGACGTATTTTCAGTCAGCGTTCTAAATCTGACAGGTGCCACACTTTGGTCTGTTTTTAATTTGAGATGTTTACATGGGTCAGGTTCTTTTTAGTCACTTGCAGAATTGTTTGCTTGTACCATTTACCCTATTTGAGGATTTTGTTAGGCGAAGGTGTTTTCTATTTTCTGTTTTGCTTACCTTACTTCAGTTGTGTGCAATATAGGCATTTTAAATAAATTAAGTCTTGCTAGTACCTGATTTAAAAGCCTTCATGAAGAATAATAAAGGGAAAAATAATGTGCGGCTTGCTTTAAACCGAGGCATTTCTCTGCTCTCTATTATATAAAAAAACACAATATCACATACCTTCTTAACTTGTAAAATTTTTAAATATTTACATTTTTGAGTACAACATAAAAAATTGTTGGCAGTGGTTTGGTGCTGGACATGTTGAAAACAGGGAATTTGCTTTTTCTTTAGGAATAATGACCTGCCTACAGGTGAATCACTCATCCATTCCCACCATGAGGAAATTCAAGAGTATTATAACAGGTGCATTATTCAGTAGATTTGAGGTGGCTGCCATGCATTAACATAGCAACTTAATGCATCGTTCAAAACTCCACAGAGAAATAAACTGCTAGTAATTCTCACATAACCTATTTCTAGTTCCCATCTTACGTCTATTTTAAGGGCATTAGGTGGTTATAAATGTGAGGTGGTCTAAATTTACCCCATGCGACATCTATCATCATTGGATTACATTAGTGTACTTTCCAGGCTCTGGAGTGCCAACGCTCATTGAGCAAAGACTTCTAGTCTGGATTCGTTAGATCCACACATCCAGTTCCGCCTCCTTATATCAGGTTTATTCGCCAAGAGTGTTTACACGCACAAGGAATTGGTTGTTCTTCTTTTCACTTACACGTTCAAATCGACACCATAGCTGTAATAAATATCGAACATACTTAAAAAAAAATACATTAGAAATTCAGTCTGTTTAGTATTGTCATGTTTAAAGAATATATTATCTATGTAGACAATGAATAACAATCGAAAGGGAACTATGGACTCCATTTTGTGTCAACCCCTCTTAGCTACGGTCGCCGTGTGAACCAAAGCAAATGGTCTTGGGGAGGGGTATCTGTGTGAGGAGGTTGGACCCTTTGCTGCTTAGGTCTCCGAGCCCAGTGACAGATGGTTTGCCACCACGCGGGGTGGAACTGGTTAGGGGTAAGGGTCTGTCCTGATCTGTGGTGTTGAAGGCGTGGCAGAGATCAAACGACATTGTGGAAGGTGAAGAGACGCGCCTAGTGCCAGGCCAACAGTGTGTCTCCTGGAGGAGACACGAGACGTGGCAACGCGTTCGCGGCTGTTGGTTTTGACAGCTCCCATTTGTGTGTACAAAACGTCTCGGGAGCGGAGCACTGGGTGGCGAACGTGGTACAGCTCGGAGTGTGTAGCTCGGAGTGTGTAGCTCGGAGTGTGTAGCACGGAGTGTGTAGCACGGAGTGTGTAGCTCGTGTGTGTGGCTCGGAGTGTGTGGCACGGAGTGTGTGGCTCGGAGTGTGTAGCACGGAGTGTGTAGCAGCAACAGCAAATTATCATTGTGATCGATACCAATGCCACAATAACAGATACACAGAATACTGACACATCACCCATCTTGATTAGGGATACTGACACATCACTCATCTTAATAAATGATACTGACACATCACCCATCTTAATAAATGATACTGACACATCACCCATCTTAATTAGGGATACTGACACATCACCCATCTTAATAAATGATACTGAAACATCACCCATCTTAATAAATGATACTGACACATCACCCATCTTAATAAATGATACTGACACATCACCCATCTTAATTAGGAATACTGACACATCACCCATCTTAATTAGGGATACTGACACATCACCCATCTTAATTAGGGATACTGACACATCACCCATCTTAATTATGGATACTGACACATCACCCATCTTAATTAGGGATACTGACACATCACCCATCTTAATTAGGGATACTGACACATCACCCATCTTAATTAGGGATACTGACACATCACCCATCTTAATAAATGATACTGACACATCACCCATCTTAATTAGGAATACTGACACATCACCCATCTTAATTAGGGATACTGACACATCACCCATCTTAATTAGGGATACTGACACATCACCCATCTTAATTAGGGATACTGACACATCACCCATCTTGATAAAGGATACTGACACATTACCCATCTTAATTAGGGATACTGACACATCACCCATCTTAATAAATGATACTGACACATCACCCATCTTAATTAGGGATACTGACACATCACCCATCTTAATTAGGGATACTGACACATCGCCCATCTTAATTAGGGATACTGACACATCACCCATCTTAATTAGGGATACTGACACATCACCCATCTTGATAAATGATACTGACACATCACCCATCTTGATAAAGGATACTGACACATCATCCATCTTGATAAAGAATACTGACACATCACCCATCTTAATTAAGGACACTGACACATCACCCATCTTGAGAAAGGATACTGACATATCACCCATCTTAATTAAGGATACTGACACATCACCCATCTTAATTAAGGATACTGACACATCACCCATCTTAATTAGGGATACTGACACATCACCCATCTTAATTAAGGACACTGACACATCACCCATCTTAATAAATGATACTGACACATCACCCATCTTAATTAGGAATACTGACACATCACCCATCTTAATTAGGGATACTGACACATCACCCATCTTAATTAGGGATACTGACAGATCACCCATCTTGATAAAGGATACTGACACATTACCCATCTTAATTAGGGATACTGACACATCACCCATCTTAATAAATGATACTGACATATCACCCATCTTAATTAGGGATACTGACACATCACCCATCTTAATTAGGGATATTGACACATCACCCATCTTAATTAGGGATACTGACACATCACCCATCTTAATTAGGGATACTGACACATCACCCATCTTAATTAGGGATACTGACACATCACCCATCTTGATAAATGATACTGACACATCACCCATCTTGATAAAGGATACTGACACATCATCCATCTTGATAAAGAATACTGACACATCACCCATCTTAATTAAGGACACTGACACATCACCCATCTTGAGAAAGGATACTGACACATCACCCATCTTAATTAAGGATACTGACACATCACCCATCTTAATTAAGGATACTGACACATCACCCATCTTAATTAGGATACTGACACATCACCCATCTTAATTAAGGACACTGACACATCACCCATCTTGATAAAGGATACTGACACATCACCCATCTTAATAAATGATACTGACACATCACCCATCTTAATAAATGATACTGACACATCACCCATCTTAATTAGGATACTGACACATCACCCATCTTAATTAGGGATACTGACACATCACCCATCTTAATTAGGGATACTGACACATCACCCATGACACATCACCCATCTTAATTAGGGATACTGACACATCACCCATCTTGATAAAGGATACTGACACATCACCCATCTTAATTAGGGATACTGACACATCACCCATCTTAATAAAGGATACTGACACATCACCCATCTTAATAAATGATACTGACACATCACTCATCTTAATTAGGGATACTGACACATCACCCATCTTAATTAGGGATACTGACACATCACCCATCTTAATTAGGGATACTGACACATCACTCATCTTGATAAATGATACTGACACATCACCCATCTTGATAAATGATACTGACACATCACCCATCTTAATTAGGGATACTGACACATCACCCATCTTGATAAAGGATACTGACACATCACCCATCTTAATTAAGGATACTGACACATCACCCATCTTAATAAATGATACTGACACATCACCCATCTTAATTAGGGATACTGACACATCACCCATCTTGATAAATGATACTGACACATCACCCATCTTGATAAAGGATACTGACACATCATCCATCTTGATAAAGAATACTGACACATCACCCATCTTAATTAAGGACACTGACACATCACCCATCTTGAGAAAGGATACTGACATATCACCCATCTTAATTAAGGATACTGACACATCACCCATCTTAATTAAGGATACTGACACATCACCCATCTTAATTAGGGATACTGACACATCACCCATCTTAATTAAGGACACTGACACATCACCCATCTTAATAAATGATACTGACACATCACCCATCTTAATTAGGGATACTGACACATCACCCATCTTAATTAGGGATACTGACACATCACCCATCTTAATTAGGGATACTGACACATCACCCATCTTGATAAAGGATACTGACACATCACCCATCTTAATTAGGGATACTGACACATCACCCATCTTAATAAAGGATACTGACACATCACCCATCTTAATAAATGATACTGACACATCACTCATCTTAATTAGGGATACTGACACATCACCCATCTTAATTAGGGATACTGACACATCACCCATCTTAATTAGGATACTGACACATCACTCATCTTGATAAATGTTACTGACACATCACCCATCTTGATAAATGATACTGACACATCACCCATCTTAATTAGGGATACTGACACATCACTCATCTTGATAAATGATACTGACACATCACCCATCTTGATAAATGATACTGACACATCACCCATCTTAATTAGGGATACTGACACATCACCCATCTTAGTTAGGGATACTGACACATCACCCATCTTAATTAGGGATACTGACACATCACCCATCTTGATAAATGATACTGACACATCACCCATCTTGATAAAGGATACTGACACATCACCCATCTTGATAAAGAATACTGACACATCACCCATCTTAATTAAGGATACTGACACATCACCCATCTTAATTAAGAATACTGACACATCACCCATCTTAATTAAGGACACTGACACATCACCCATCTTGATAAAGGATACTGACACATCACCCATCTTAATTAGGGATACTGACACATCACCCATCTTAATTAAGGATACTGACACATCACCCATCTTAATTAGGGATACTGACACATCACCCATCTTAATTAGGGATACTGACACATCACCCATCTTAATTAGGGATACTGACACATCACCCATCTTGATAAATGATACTGACACATCACTCATCTTAATTAGGGATACTGACACATCACTCATCTTAATTAGGGATACTGACACATCACCCATCTTAATTAGGGATACTGACACATCACTCATCTTGATAAATGATACTGACACATCACCCATCTTAATTAGGGATACTGACACATCACCCATCTTAATAAAGGATACTGACACATCACCCATCTTAATTAGGGATACTGACACATCACCCATCTTGATAAATGATACTGACACATCACCCATCTTGATAAAGGATACTGACACATCATCCATCTTGATAAAGAATACTGACACATCACCCATCTTAATTAGGGATATTGACACATCACCCATCTTAATTAGGGATGCTGACACATCACCCATCTTAATTAGGGATACTGACACATCACCCATCTTAATTAGGGATACTGACACATCACCCATCTTGATAAATGATACTGACACATCACCCATCTTGATAAAGGATACTGACACATCATCCATCTTGATAAAGAATACTGACACATCACCCATCTTAATTAAGGACACTGACACATCACCCATCTTGAGAAAGGATACTGACACATCACCCATCTTAATTAAGGATACTGACACATCACCCATCTTAATTAAGGATACTGACACATCGCCCATCTTAATTAGGGATACTGACACATCACCCATCTTAATTAAGGACACTGACACATCACCCATCTTGATAAAGGATACTGACACATCACCCATCTTAATAAATGATACTGACACATCACCCATCTTAATAAATGATACTGACACATCACCCATCTTAATTAGGGATACTGACACATCACCCATCTTAATTAGGGATACTGACACATCACCCATCTTAATTAGGGATACTGACACATCACCCATCTTAATTAGGGATACTGACACATCACCCATCTTGATAAAGGATACTGACACATCACCCATCTTAATTAGGGATACTGACACATCACCCATCTTAATAAAGGATACTGACACATCACCCATCTTAATAAATGATACTGACACATCACCCATCTTAATTAGGGATACTGACACATCACCCATCTTAATTAGGGATACTGACACATCACCCATCTTAATTAGGGATACTGACACATCACTCATCTTGATAAATGATACTGACACATCACCCATCTTGATAAATGATACTGACACATCACCCATCTTAATTAGGGATACTGACACATCACCCATCTTGATAAAGGATACTGACACATCACCCATCTTAATTAAGGATACTGACACATCACCCATCTTAATAAATGATACTGACACATCACCCATCTTAATTAGGGATACTGACACATCACCCATCTTAATTAGGGATACTGACACATCACCCATATTAATTAGGGATACTGACACATCACCCATCTTGATAAATGATACTGACACATCACCCATCTTGATAAAGGATACTGACACATCACCCATCTTGATAAA
The DNA here is from genome assembly GCA_029465975.1 of Dallia pectoralis. NCBI lineage: Eukaryota > Metazoa > Chordata > Actinopteri > Esociformes > Umbridae > Dallia > Dallia pectoralis. Next base: position 6,249,642 of record CM055763.1, on the reverse strand, counting down.
GAATACTGACACATCACCCATCTTAATTAAGGATACTGACACATCACCCATCTTAATTAAGGATACTGACACATCACCCATCTTAATTAAGGACACTGACACATCACCCATCTTGATAAAGGATACTGACACATCACCCATCTTAATAAATGATACTGACACATCACCCATCTTAATAAATGATACTGACACATCACCCATCTTAATTAGGGATACTGACACATCACCCATCTTAATTAGGGATACTGACACATCACCCATCTTGATAAAGGATACTGACACATCACCCATCTTAATTAGGGATACTGACACATCACCCATCTTAATAAAGGATACTGACACATCACCCATCTTAATAAATGATACTGACACATCACTCATCTTAATTAGGGATACTGACACATCACCCATCTTAATTAGGGATACTGACACATCACCCATCTTAATTAGGGATACTGACACATCACTCATCTTGATAAATGTTACTGACACATCACCCATCTTGATAAATGATACTGACACATCACCCATCTTAATTAGGGATACTGACACATCACCCATCTTAATTAGGGATACTGACACATCACTCATCTTGATAAATGATACTGACACATCACCCATCTTGATAAATGATACTGACACATCACCCATCTTAATTAGGGATACTGACACATCACCCATCTTAATTAGGGATACTGACACATCACCCATCTTAATTAGGGATACTGACACATCACCCATCTTGATAAATGATACTGACACATCACCCATCTTGATAAAGGATACTGACACATCACCCATCTTGATAAAGAATACTGACACATCACCCATCTTAATTAAGGATACTGACACATCACCCATCTTAATTAAGAATACTGACACATCACCCATCTTAATTAAGGACACTGACACATCACCCATCTTGATAAAGGATACTGACACATCACCCATCTTAATTAGGGATACTGACACATCACCCATCTTAATTAAGGATACTGACACATCACCCATCTTAATTAGGGATACTGACACATCACCCATCTTAATTAGGGATACTGACACATCACCCATCTTAATTAGGGATACTGACACATCACCCATCTTGATAAATGATACTGACACATCACTCATCTTAATTAGGGATACTGACACATCACTCATCTTAATTAGGGATACTGACACATCACCCATCTTAATTAGGGATACTGACACATCACTCATCTTGATAAATGATACTGACACATCACTCATCTTAATTAGGGATACTGACACATCACTCATCTTAATTAGGGATACTGACACATCACTCATCTTAATTAGGGATACTGACACATCACTCATCTTAATCAAGGACACTGACACATCACTCATCTTGATTCAGATTTGGTTTAAGCAGTGACCTATGATAAATCCCCAATGGCACCAGGCAGGGCCTCCATCCATCCATCCAACAACAGATCCTGCCTCTAGATAAACACCACGCTGGTTAAAACATGAATACCCGTCTTCTATATCAAATGATCACATTATCTCCTGCCCACAGTCTAGTCAGGAACTACTGTGACCCGAAGCTCCCACCAAAAAGCATCTCAATATCCAATTTCACAGCTTTCTAAACATGGATCGCATGCCTTTTGTATCACAGGCATGGTCTTAGCGTCAGCCTCCAGTCAGTCAGCTCCGTTTCATCTTCTCCAGAACCGGAAGACGGCCACACGACCAACAGTGAACCAGGGGTGATGGGTTCTGAGAGGTCTCCTCTGTGATTAGACGTCGCTGTTCTTCTCGGGAGCAGGCAGCCTCTCCGAGTGCTTTGATCTGTTCTCTACGTGAGCGTTGTAAAACGATGACAGCGAAGCTTTGTGGCACTGATGAAGGAGCTGTTGTGGACGTGGGGCCGACTGCAAATCGGCCGTTAATGTACTTTTCTTTGGCATGATTACCATAATTCCCTAGATTTTGTGGATTAAATGGGATTGATTTGTTAAGAAATATAATATAAACGTGGTATTTATGGCATACAGCATAAGGAGACCAACCAATCAGTGGCCGGCGAGATATCCAAACAATTGTTTTTGCAGTGGACAGGGCCTTTAAACTGTACCAACAGCGATAATGGGCAGGCTATTACAGAGCCTTTATTATTCTGCGCTTTTCCTCGTAAAACCGCCGTTGTTTCTTCGAATTACCCCTGAATGATTTATGCTCGCCGGCCGGCCAGCTGATAGACCCTCGCGGGGAGGACAGAAGCCCACTAAGAGCCTTTCTCGTGGGTAAACACACGATATTAAAAGCCAACTTGTTTCGAAAGCCCAAACACATTTGCTACATCGAGGTGGCCCGGTGTCATTTCGCTTGTCAAATACCGCGGTGTCAGAGCCAATCAGGCCGCCCAGCTGGCAACACATGCCATTTAACCTGAGCAAACACGCGGCGTCGTAAAGCCCCGACGAGAGCCATAAGAGCCTCGGCAAACAACAGCGAGGCATCGCGAGGACCATCGAGCACGAATCAGGCAGTCGCGGTGAACACGAGTCGGCGCCGTAATGGGTTTGTGATGACTCAAGAACCGTGGGCCATCTGCTTGCTCCGGTGGGGGAGGACAAAATTTATATAATCACTGTTCAGAGACACAAATTGACCGATATCAGGGCCACTAAGACAGAACACAGAAGATTTAACCTTTTTGAAAATGTCGCGTCGAAGGAATCGAGTTTACGCGTTCTTTTTGAAAGCCGGTTGATGTAGCGGTCAAAGTTGATGTAGAAATCTTCATTTGGGAAGTCTAACTTTGAGGCTTGCATATAATGTATTGTAGCCGGATATCAGGATTATCGTGGTGATTTTCAGCTTCACAGAGGATGTCTCCAAATCGTCTGCTTTTTCTTGGAACACCATTTTCTTTATATGTGAAATTAAATACTATAGGTAAGCCCTAGAGCTTTTTCTCCGCTGCTTTTTGTACAGCCTTCGATTACCATCATGACATGAAAACAGGCCACTTATTTAAAACACAAGAGAGGTTTGTTTGCATGGGATTTCAATGTGAAAGTTTGAATAAACCACAGTCATTTGTGTCCATTCTGCAACCGTGAAGTTCATTTGAACAGCAGCAGTCAACCACAGCCCCAGGCACACACACCTGAGATGAGACCAAAACGAAAAGGCCTTTCTCCGGAAGCACAAGTTTGACTGTAATCAAATAACATGTCATCATCTATCATATTAAAAGTGAATTCACAACCGGGTGGGGGTCGGGCTTGTTAAATCTTTCACAAAAGCAATCACATGGATAAAGTTAAGGGCCGATATATTTCCCCATCAGACAATCAATAGAAAAACATCTAAGAGTCGAGCCTTAAATAGGGTTTGGCTGTGACCTGGCCTGACAAATTAAGGCAAGCCGTGTTTTTTTTTCATTACTTACACATTTTTTTCATTACCTGCACTCTTTTCATTTTTTCCCCAGTGAAACCAATTAAACAATCCTTCCTTAAATTAGCCATTGATTTTTTTTTTGAGATAGTGACACTTTACACGAGGCAATAATAACTTTAAGCCAGTGTTACTTTTTCATTACTGACACTCCAGCTTTTAAGAGCAAAAACACAAACCACAAACAGTTGTCCGACATTGAAAAAAACGCTGTTTCAAATTAGACATTGATTTTTCTTTAGGTGTCACTTTGGCTAAATGCTTTGTAGTAGGCAGCTTCCTTACCAACCTGGAGATTGGCTTGTACCTTTCCTCCATTTCACTTCACTAACCCGACACACATAGGCTTTGTTAGACTGGTCTACATGTGTCTGTGTCTGTCAGTGAATGTATGAACAGCAAAAGTTTATCTTTGAGAGATGTGTTTCTTTAAACCATAAAGATTTTTAATTGTAATAAGATGTGCTGTATAAATGACCAAAAACATGTCATTTTATATTTCTGCAGTAACAGCTGTAGGCATGTTGACTTATTAATGCCAGGACATTTTAGAATATTATACATGCTCAAATATATATATTTTTTTACAAGTGAAAATCACACATTGACGTGTTTTCCAGCGCTGTTTTATTACAGAATTTGTACTATTGCCAATTCCATTCCTAACCCTCATACTTTAAACAGGAATCCAATGTGTCTACTTTTTTATTCATGAATGAAGAAAGAAAAACATGTGATCAAACGAAACATTTAAACAAAATGCAAAATGGCAAACTGCAGCTGCTTTTATTATTTGACTATAAGTTGACAGTTACAATTAGAAGCAGCCACCAATGTGCATTTACCTGATTATACAAGAAAACACTAGTTCAGATATAACATGGATCTTTGTAATACTATAAAAGTCTAAATATTTCTCCTACCTTTTTTATCGAAACGCTCACTGATGACAACCCCACTGATGGCTCTAACATTAACTGACAGTTTAATTTACAATTTTTAATAAAAAAAATATGTCACTGGATAGGATTATCAAGGGATGATTGTTTTTGTAAAATCGTGGCCGTCGAGTGACAGATCAGTGGTGACATGGCCAAATTAATAATACACATTATTGACACAGAAAATAAACATTAGGGTTTGCGTCGCCTTGCGTAGGACAAATCAGAAAGAAATCTTTGATGCTACTATGTAATTCACTATGTTTACTGCTGGTGTGATATACACAATAATATAAAAGCTAAATTAATTATGACACAATGTATGCGTCACGTCAATTTTCCAACGGTAATTAAAACAGTGTGCAATGATAATGAGAGCATGTGCTATGGGTGCAATGTGATTGCATTGTTCATCTTGAGGTCCACAAGTCCTGGTGATGTTCTAGTTTCCATGTTTTTATTACAACAGATAGGGGCACTCAGTATTGGCTGACAGAGGTGCAGGTTTTAAACCGGTCAAAAGGCAGCGAGTAGATGTCAACTAAGAGTTCTATTATTACATGACTTTTTCAAGCCTGGAGTTATGTCACTTCACCATAAAAGCATCTTAAAAGCATGTCATTACATTTAAACACTGTATTGTTCATTTAAATTAGTAAGAAATTACACATGATGGAGATAAAAGGACAATTGAACGATAAGGATCTGAACAAACGATTCAGAATGATTCCTGCCACCGATAGGCTGTGTTTTTTTTTCTCTGAGGACTGACCTGCCTCCACGGAATATGTCCATACATGACCGCTGGCCGTGAAGTCCGGTATCATACGATGATGGCATGCTGGGAAAGAAACCCCCGTAATATCAACATAAGCATCTGAAACAACCGAAGTATATAGCTACTAGCCCCCACAGGTTTCCACACTGTCTGTCAGTCCCTGTCAATAAAGTGCACTCTACATCCTGCAGAACGGCTCTGGACGTCAAGAAGACAAAGGAAAATGGGATGATTTGTAATTGGGGGTGATTTGTGGTCCTCTGAGGGACTAAGTCTTTGTCCCACTCGTACATTGCAGTTCGGCTTGGTGGGGGTGTGGGGGGTCGTGGGTTAATAAACATAACCCTCGCCGTACGGATGTGGGAGGGACGTGGCTGTACGGATGTGTGAGGGGCGTGGCTGTACAAATGTGTGTGGGGGGGGGCGTGACTGTACGGATGTGGGGGGGTGGGGGGTGGGGGTGTTGGCGTGGGTTAATAAACGTAACCCTCGCTGTACGGATGTGGGGGGTTGCAGTAGGGCCCTGCCTCCTGCACGTAGGCCATGTTCTCGTCGAAGTGGGACAGAGGAACTGTGTCCTCCTCGTTGATCTGCCGCTCCATGTCCGTCTTCAGCACCGGCCGCTGGTTGTCAGGGAAGGCCATGGAGAACAGGGCCTCGGGGTCGCACACAAACTTGTACACGTATCTCTCCCCCGCCACCTGGAGATCAGAGGACAATTTACCGCACCGGTCACTAAAGCAACAAGCACCAGAGCACATGCTGGGTTATGAAGAAAAAACGCTGTTCCGGGTAATCAAAGAAAGGCGGGGTGTCATGTTTCTCGGGGCATCATACTCTTTTACCTTTTGCATGATGCCTTTCTCGTAGTAATAGCGTAACGACCGGCTGAGTTTGTCGTAGTTCATAGCCGGACGATTCTTCTGGATTCCCCATCTGCGTGCCACCTTATAACACACAAACAAACACGCACGTAGCACGTTACTGACAGACACGCGGAAACCACCTGTTATCTGCTTTTATGGCGTCAATCTTGAAACATATTCCACAACGACGCATGGTAAAAGCACAATAAAACCCTATCAGTCGTCACAGCAGCTAATGTGGTCAACAGAACACATGCCGGTTTATCTAACTTCCCACTAACACAACGTTGTTCCCTCTTAAAGGCAATTAGAGTGGATCCTGACTTGAGACCTTGTATCAGGGATGTGTTCATTAGGAACTTGTCACCCGCCCAGTGGAGCAGGCACCAGATGTTAAAGCACCTGTCTACCAGATCACCAAACCACCCCACCATCTACCGCTCTACAGCCCCACTCCCCCTCTTCACACCTCTCTCTCTCTTGTCAGAACTACACAAAACTATGTCGCTCTCCCTTTATCTGGACACCCATTTTCCTTTCTTGATGCCACCAAACATGTTACACCTGCCTAGGCTAATGGCAGAATGTAGGTCCTCACAGAAGCCCAAAAAGTGTCACCTGATGGTATGAATGACTCCCTATATGTTCGCTGCAGCTGTGGCACGGAGCACCGTTGGGCCTTATAGACCAATGCCAAGTTACAGACAAACACACACGCTCCCATTCTAACCTTCTACCCGGCAGCACACACACACAGGACACTCCCCTTCTGCTAACATTCTCTCTACCAGCACACAGGACACTCCCCTTCTCCTAACATTCTCTGTACCAGCACACAGGACACGCACCTTCTCCAAACATTCTCTGTACCAGCACACAGAGCACGCACCTTCTCCTAACATTCTCTGTACCAGCACATGGGACACTCCCCTTCTGCTAACATTCTCTCTACCAGCACACAGGACACGCCCCTTCTCCTAACATTCTCTGTACCAGCACACAGGACACGCCCCTTCTCCAAACATTCTCTGTACCAGCACACAGGACACGCCCCTTCTCCAAACATTCTCTGTACCAGCACACGGGACACGGCCCTTCTCCTAACATTCTCTGTACCAGCACACAGGACACGCCCCTTCTCCAAACATTCTCTGTACCAGCACACGGGACACGCCCCTTCTCCAAACATTCTCTGTACCAGCACACAGGACACTCCCCTTCTCCTAACATTCTCTGTACCAGCACACAGGACACGCCCTTCTCCAAACATTCTCTGTACCAGCACACGGGACACGGCCCTTCTCCTAACATTCTCTGTACCAGCACACAGGACACGCCCCTTCTCCAAACATTCTCTGTACCAGCACACAGGACACGCCCCTTCTCCAAACATTCTCTGTACCAGCACACAGGACACGCCCCTTCTCCTAACATTCTCTGTACCAGCACACAGGACACGCCCCTTCTCCTAACATTCTCTGTACCAGCACACAGAGCACGCCCCTTCTCCAAACATTCTCTGTACCAGCACACAGGACACGCCCCTTCTCCAAACATTCTCTGTACCAGCACACAGGACACGCCCCTTCTCCAAACATTCTCTGTACCAGCACACAGGACACGCACCTTCTCCTAACATTCTCTGTACCAGCACACAGAGCACGCCCCTTCTCCAAACATTCTCTGTACCAGCACACAGAGCACGCCCCTTCTCCTAACATTCTCTGTACCAGCACACAGAGCACGCCCCTTCTCCTAACATTCTCTGTACCAGCACACAGAGCACGCCCCTTCTCCTAACATTCTCTGTACCAGCACACAGGACACGCCCCTTCTCCTAACATTCTCTGTACCAGCACATGGGACACGCACCTTCTCCTAACATTCTCTGTACCAGCACACAGAGGACACGCCCTTCTCCTAACATTCTCTGTACCAGCACACAGAGCACGCCCCTTCTCCTAACATTCTCTGTACCAGCACATGGGACACGCACCTTCTCCTAACATTCTCTGTACCAGCACACAGGACACGCCCCTTCTCCTAACATTCTCTGTACCAGCACACAGGACACGCACCTTCTGCTAACATTCTCCAGACACTGGACACTGTGTCTCTCTGTCTGTGATGGGAGCACATAAACCCAGACGAGTTCCATATGAAAAGGCTGAATCTTCCAACAGGTTCATTGAAAACTTTCGTAGGCCACGCTCCAGGTCGACTGTGTGTTTGATCTGATCAGATGTGGTGAGGTCAGCAAAAAAAGATCACTGGGGGACAAATCTCACCTCCTCTGGCTCGATAAGTTTGAACTCCATGCCCCGGCCGGTCCAGGCAATGAAGTGAGAGTTAGACGGGTCGTCCAGGAGAGCCACCAGGAATTGCCAGAGCTGCAGAGAACCTCGACGCTGGTAGGTTGGACCTTCGCGGTACAGGCCTGACTCTTGCTTTATGTCCCCTAATAGACAGATGTAGAGACAGAGGCGGAACATTTAACACCATTCATCGAAATGTCCAATGGAAGGGTCAGCCAGGTTTACATTGTGTGAAAACTTGGATGACTCACCTTCAACCTTTTCAGGGACCACGCAGGTGTCGTCGTAAAAATGCCTTGTGACTTTCTCGAACATGCAGCCTAGGAGCCAGCACAATGTGGGTTAGTTCTACTATAAGGGCCATCGTTTGAACGAGATGAGATCAAATCTGTGTGGAACTGAACGAGTCCTTACCGTCAGTCCTGTTGCTGTGAGCCATATAGCCGTCCTGCCTCAGGTACACAGAATGGCAGCTTGGCACCTCTGCTGATCACAGAGAAGGATGTGATTAGTAGGCAGCAGTCAGTCACTGCTAACTCACCACACCACAGCATGACTTCTAGCAGCGCACGCTGGAGCTCAGCCAATCAGAGGCTTCCCATATTACGTTCACATTGGACAGTTAGGATCGTGGTCCAGGACTGGGTACCAATAACGGACTAACGATGGACAAAGTTGAAAATTAACAAAGTCGATTTTCTAAGAATGATCATCGTCTCGTGGATGGCCAGGTCATTATCGTCTCGTGGATGGCCATGTCATTATCGTCTCGTGGATGGCCATGTCATTATCGTCTCGTGGATGGCCATGTCATTATCGTCTCGTGGATGGCCATGTCATTATCGTCTCGTGGATGGCTTTGTCATTTTAATACTTGGTTCACCGCGAAAAAGTATGATCCTGAATCAGCATACAACAACAGCGATTACAGATTGTTTTGAAAACCTCAAATCGGTAACAGTCCGGGACCGGCGATTGGTTGACCGCAATCTACACTGGCCTTATTTACATCAGTTTGATGTTACACTGGCCTTATTTACATCAGTTTGATATTACACTGGACTTTGTATGTCAGGACCTCCTACAACAAAACAGTTGTTGGTTACAATCAAATATCCAAAACAATTACAAAGTGGATGTTCAATAAAACGACTAACCCTGTTTATTTAAGGCCGTCCACATTTCACTGAACTCCATCAAAGTAATGGGCAAAGGAAATAACCGCTAATGAAATTACCCCACTCCCCTCCCATCCTTTCAGCGGGCCTCGTCTAGTACACAAGCTGCACAATGGCCACTAATAAATTCCCTAAATGGCCAATCTGGGGTGTAAAGCATGCGAGAAGGAGCTCCGCCCTGAGTTCATCCACGCCACAGATACATGGAGACCTATTCGACTGTACGCAAGTGAGTGCTCGAAAAACGGAAGAAATAACAAAACCGTCTGACTGACCGTTTGGTCCAATATAACATGCTTTCTAATCGAGACAGGCTCAGAATACAGAGAGAGAGGTGGGCTCTATACTGAAATGTCTTACAGCAGGATGCATGGCGGACAGGCCACACTCCATGGCCATTGCTTACTGTGTCTGTCTTATGAATGAAGTCAGCAGAGCAGTCCGGGCAGGTTCATTCATGCCCTGGTGTAGGCTCAGGTCCCTGGGACCCGAGGGGAGATTAAACCCCCCTGCCACTGGCCCCGTTCTGCGGGGGTGGACTGTGACCAGGCACAGACATTAGGACCACCACAGGAAATGGAGCCCGGCACAGACACCCAAACCAGAACCCCCTGTGCTAATAATGGGTTAATCCAATCAACAGGCCCATTCCTCAAATGACAACTATCCGCTCTGATTAAAAAGAGGGAGGCTTGATGCTGTGCCGGTTCGAAATGCTCAGGCACTCCAGTGTCGGGTTGAATTTCTCTTATCTCGATAAGACCATTGAAAGATGATAGAAAGTACAAATATACACTTTCCTCCAGGTTCCCCCTAGTAACTAACAATGCACATCCCACCATTGAATGACCTAAACTATATTTTGGTGACAACGCCACCCTCCCCGGTTTAAACATAAGAGGACACCAAACAAATCCACTGACCTGAGTCATAGGTGAAATCTCGAGGCTCCTGTTTGATCATCATGGAGGGCGGGTACGAAGGTGGGATGGGCGCCCCCAGCATGGCCGGGTGCTCGAATAGAGGGTCCGAGTATTCCTGTTTGAAGCTTTGCGGGGGGAACAGTATATTTGGCTCGGACATCTGCCTGTGGTACATCGGCCGTCCGTCCCGAGACATCGACGGGGGGGAGGGAAACGAGTGGCAGGGTTCTGACAGCTGACGTCGAAATCTGATAAAGAGAAACCAATTAAAGCACCGCTCATTTTTCATCATTACTTATATGGACTTACATGACGGCACCTGTTTAAACCCAAACCCTATACAATAATGTTACAGCTGCAGTGATGTGTGGATGATGTTCTGTTATAATGTTACAGCTGCAGTGATGTGTGGATGATGTTGTTATAATGTTACAGCTGCAGTGAGGTGGATGATGTTCTGTTATAATGTTACAGCTGCAGTGAGGTGGATGATGTTCTGTTATAATGTTACAGCTGCAGTGATGTGGATGATGTTCTGTTATAATGTTACAGCTGCAGTGAGGATGGATGACGTTCTGTTATAATGTTACAGCTGCAGTGATATGGATGATGTTCTGTTATAATGTTACAGCTGCAGTGAGGTGGATGACGTTCTGTTATAATGTTACAGCTGCAGTGATATGGATGATGTTCTGTTATAATGTTACAGCTGCAGTGATGTGGATGACGTTCTGTTATAATGTTACAGCTGCAGTGAGGTGGATGACAGTGATGTGGATGACGTTCTGTTATAATGTTACTGTTATATAATGTTAAAGCTGCAGTGATATGGATGATGTTCTGTTATAATGTTACAGCTGCAGTGATATGGATGACGTTCTGTTATAATGTTACGGCTGCAGTGATGTGGATGATGTTCTGTTATAATGTTACAGCTGCAGTGATGTGGATGATGTTCTGTTATAATGTTACAGCTGCAGTGATGTGGATGATGTTCTGTTATAATGTTACAGCTGCAGTGATGTGGATGATGTTCTGTTATAATGTTACAGCTGCAGTGATATGGATGATGTTCTGTTATAATGTTACAGCTGCAGTGATATGGATGATGTTCTGTTATAATGTTACAGCTGCAGTGATGTGGATGACGTTCTGTTATAATGTTACAGCTGCAGTGAGGTGGATGACGTTCGGTTATAATGTTACAGCTGCAGTGATATGGATGACGTTCTGTTATAATGTTACGGCTGCAGTGATGTGGATGATGTTCTGTTATAATGTTACAGCTGCAGTGATGTGGATGATGTTCTGTTATAATGTTACAGCTGCAGTGATGTGGATGATGTTCTGTTATAATGTTACAGCTGCAGTGATGTGGATGATGTTCTGTTATAATGTTACAGCTGCAGTGATATGGATGATGTTCTGTTATAATGTTACAGCTGCAGTGATATGGATGATGTTCTGTTATAATGTTACAGCTGCAGTGATGTGGATGACGTTCTGTTATAATGTTACAGCTGCAGTGAGGTGGATGACGTTCTGTTATAATGTTACAGCTGCAGTGAGGTGGATGATGTTCTGTTATAATGTTACAGCTGCAGTGATGTGGATGATGTTCTGTTATAATGTTACAGCTGCAGTGATATGGATGATGTTCTGTTATAATGTTACAGCTGCAGTGATATGGATGATGTTCTGTTATAATGTTACAGCTGCAGTGATGTGGATGACGTTCTGTTATAATGTTACAGCTGCAGTGAGGTGGATGACGTTCGGTTATAATGTTACAGCTGCAGTGATGTTGATGACGTTCTGTTATAATGTTACAGCTGCAGTGATGTTGATGACGTTCTGTTATAATGTTACAGCTGCAGTGATGTGGATGATGTTCTGTTATAACAGTAGAGTGGCTATGAACCAGCGTACCTGTGGTCCATTGAGTAGGGGCTGTCACTGGGGGGCTGCGAGGGCTGGAGGTGGGGGTAAGATCTGTCTGGTTTTGGGGTGGGCGCGCCGGTGGGGGAACCATGGTGCAGAGGGGAGACAGGAGTGCTACAGGGGGGCGTCGCTGGGCTGGAGGGCTTCATGACTGTCGGGTGCTTCTGCTGCTCGTAGGCACTAAGAGACGAGGTGGAGGGGATCCCGCTCTAATCATTGGATAACGTTTAGGTCATTGGACAGCAGCCATTGCAGTGTGACCTCATCCGTCGAATGATTTCACTCCCGTGTACATTTTCGTATCAGGTTCCACTTTTCATACATTCCTGTTGTTATTGTTCTGGCATACGGTTAAATGTGTCTGTCTGTGTAAACAGAACGAGATTCAAATACTCTCAGAATAAGCTTCCCTGTGCTGATCTAGGACATACTGTACAGTTAAATAAATGCTACAAATGTCATTCCTCACAGATCACATGCGGATTCAACCTAACTAGATGGACGAGCGTCACGCTTGTGTGGTTTTGTTAGTAGATGTGTTAGCTCAATTGAACGGCACTTGCCCTGTTGCTGTAGCTACAGTATCTCTAGCTCTGCTGTATAGTAGAGCCATTCCCCGTGTCAAGTGAATATCTTTTGAAACATCTAGCATAGCACCTGGTCTATTGTTTCACGTCGGAGTGGCTTCATTCCAATGTCATGAATTCATGAATTCAAATGTGGTTATATGCGCATTTGAAAACAGGTTGGGACGACACGAAATCTAGTTCGTCGTGAACCAATCATTATCTATTCAACGCTGTGTCAATTTCCACGCGCACACTGTATGTTCATCAAACCACATTCACTTGAGCTTGATCTGCGGGGGGGGGGTGTAGCCGCAACCACAATATCTCACATGATGTATTATTTTGAAACAACTGTGACCCAAACCACAAACCCCCTACGTTTGGCCATTTACAGGTGTTAGTCAATTTCGTCGTGTTCAATCTGGCTCTGTTGGCGCCCGATAGGGGAAAATGAAAGCCTGTGTGATATCACACGTCCAGACGCAGGGAGCTGTTAATGCACATTTGACCTGACCTGACGCCGGTGTCGTGGCCCACCTACCTGATGTTGTACAGGCACTTCTCCCCATAGTGGAGCCTTAAGGGCCGCTCTTGGCTACAGGTGGAGCCCAGCTCGGAGCAGGGACTGTGGGGCTCCTTCTTTATCTTCAGCTGCAGTCCGTGGAACGCCACTACCACGCGTGCATGTATGAGAGGCAGAGCAGAATGAGGCAAAAATGGACATCAGATCTATGATGTTGACCAAATGATGCCGCTGGTTCATTATTCGTCAGCGCTCTATGTTTCTACATCCTCACGCTTAAGAGCGTTGACTTGGGGAACCCTGGAGATCCTCAGAATGCAATCTTCACTCTGTGTTTTTTTTATTTATCTCCTTTGTTTTTTAATGGTTCTAGAAGAAACCTTTCATTGTTGTTTGCAGCAGGGGGCATCTATTGTTTGAAAAATTAATTCTTGTCTATATGTTCAGTTGTATCTTAATCGCCTGTTTGAACCCCTTGATTTCACTCTAATGAGACTAGAATAGGTATATTTCAGAATTACCATGATATACCGTTATGTAATCAGCAATGTTATTCATGCAGTCTTGTGGTAATTTATTAAAACTGCCATTTGGGGCAAAATGTGCGATTTGTTGTTTGTATATGCATATCAGTAGAAGCACTATTGTAGTTAGCCAAGAAATGTAACGTTTTATAAACCAAGTGCAACATTTTTAGACCAAGTGCAACCGTTTTGCATATTGTTTGCTCAACATTACTAGGGATTATAAATCTGGAAAATTATGTAACATTTTAATAGGGGTATAAATAAACAATAAAGTGTCACAAATTAATTAACAAAACCGTCCAACTATTTTCTGAAAAAATTGTGTTTGGTCATTTTAGAGAGAATAAATAGTATTATGAAAAGCATTTTACAATACATAAGAACACTCAAATATCAGCATGAAATGCAATCCAGTTGTACAGACATTTTCTTTACCACAACTCACATCCTCACATAACGATCAACCAATAGGTGGACATGTAAATAAGTCCATCACCACTTGCTTCCCGGGGACCTTCACAGTAAGTCATAATCAGTCGCACAGCTACACAGAACAACCCCTTTCCTCAGATGACGGATCTCAGAGCAGGTCTCGACTCCCTATCAGCTTTCAGCTAAGCTGCCAATAACGTCCAGACAGTGACAGCGAGGCACATCCATCTGATCCTACCCTCTGTGCTGATGCCCAGTTGACAACAGTGGCCTGTGCTTAGAAGAGGCTCTTAAGTGCCAAATCACTCATGATTAACGTCCCGTAATCTTGAGTCATAATCAACACTAATTCAATTGCCGTGCCGATGAAAACCAAGTCGGCCCTGGGTACCTGGTGAGCTACCATCTCACTACACATGTATACAGTAAACTACACACACACACACACACATGCACACACATGCACACACACACACACACACATACGCACACATGCACAAACTGAGCTGATGAGATTAGAAATGTAATAATTGTGCAGATAATGGAGAACAATTATTTACTCAGTTCACGCTGTCAGATGTGATAAAACTTGATCAGCTGACACAAAATACCAGAAATCCTAAGATTGTTTCCTAAGGTTGAACTGACTGTCTACCTGGAGGCTTACCCAGGGTTTTGTCCCGGAAGAAGCTTGTGAAACAGGGCTTCATCCGGGTCTGACGACTGGGGAAGTCATTCAGGGGATGAAAAGCAAAGACGAGTGGATGTTTTGAGTTTCACCCAGCTGAGTGACAGCTGCCCCGTGTGACAGCCAGTGTCTCTGTGTGGAGGAGTCGATCTGCCTGCACCCCATCTGACGCCTGGGTCTCAGGGGACTCGTAAAGTACCGAGGATGTTCACAGACCTGGCTGGCCTCGGTGGGGCGCGACCTTTATGGGTCATCGACCGGAGGTCAGGGGCACTTCCTGAGGGGAGACCTTTGACGAAGTCGAACGGCGTCACGGGCGATTCAGAAACAGAGGCTGCGGCGTTATCTGGATAATAAATGGCTTATGACAACAAGAGCGCTAGGGAACAATGTGTGACTGAGACTGATCAGGATTGGGTTTGTTCATTTTATGTCACCACATCCTAGATGTCACCGCCTATTGGTCTGTCCTTGAGCAAGCCACTAACGCACCCAGGGTTCCCCCGTCACATCTTCAATAAACAGTGTTCACATATTTGTGTTCATTCTGAAAGGTCGGGTTAAAAGCCCAGTTTCAGTTGACCAATAAGTGGTCTAAATGTTATGGAAAACGTATTATGGTTTGTGAAATAACATGTTTGTTCAAAAAACAGATGATCAGTGTGTGTATGTGTGTGTGTGTGTGTGTGTGTGTGTGTGTGTGTGTGTGTGTGTGTGTGTGTGTGCGCTACAAAATTAACAATACTCTAGCTCTCGTGTACATAAAATAGAGATGGAAATGTCATAATAGATTTATCAGTGGGGTGCCAAGATAGACCAATCAATAGAAAGACCTGGTCTGGAAGTAGCACAGATACATCCCAGTTTAGAATGTCAGGACAATCGATTTTAAATTGTCAATTATCTAACAGGTTTATCTAACTAGTGTTTAAAATAGTAATATTTATTAAAATAAATGGAGTTAGAATGTGGAAAATATTCTTTGAGATTGTCTTGTTCCTGGTTTGGATCGGGTCTGGTTTGGTGTGTATTTCTGGTTTGTAGCTTGTTTCTGGTTTTGTGTGTGTTTCTGGTTTTGTTTGTGTTTCCTGTTTGGTGTGTTTCTGGGTTGGTGTGTTTCAGGTTATGTATGTGTTATGCTTGCCTATGTCATTTAATTTCTTTTATGAAAACTTGTTTTTTCTTTTCATTTACAAACCAAATTATAACATTTTAATCAATTAATTTGATAAATACAAACATATGATCTCACTGCGTTTACCGCCTTCATAAAATATAGCCACAACGTGCAAAACATTTACTTAAAAAATGATTTTGTTTCTTCACGTTTAATGACTATTTTAAATCTTCACGCAGATATGCCGTTAACAGTGTACTGTATCCTCTATACCCAGACACTATTTTAGCTGCAAGCAATTAGAAGAATTGGTGCCAATCATTCCTAATTAACCACACAGACGCCCTTGAGGGGAGCAGTTGTGCGTGTATTACTAACTGTTTATTTTGGCATTAAAAATATATCCTATTTTTGGAAAACATTTGTCTTGCCCATTCATAAAATCACATATTTTGGGTAACAGGGAAGAAAACCTTGACATTTACACTAACTGTGGTAATATAAAATGTTAGCAGCTCTTATACCCTAATAAGATTCATACTCTGCTTTGTTATTGCAATTGGATCGTGACACCACTGAAATATGATGTGTACAGCCTTAACATACAGAAGCAGGTGTGAGGACAGTTTATGTAAAAAAATCTGATGTTACGTATGTTACGTCACCAGATGAAGTTGTGAGGTGAGGATTTGAATGCTTTTCTCCTCTCTTTAAAGTGCTAAAATGGCCAAAATATTTTCTGCGGTTCGCAAAGCCTATTTCGACACATCTCTAATTTGATAGGATATTTATTTCGGAAAGGCAGAGAGAGTATGGTTGTATTTATAACACTTTAAGTGGCGTTCCAGCTGTGAATTTGACCTGGCTATTTGACCTCTCTCTTTAGTGTGAGTAAAGTCAGTTGTTCAGTCAGTTCAACTGACTGTACGGGACGCATTAGTTGTCTTCACAAGTGTTTTATGTCCGAACTCCGAATCTAATAGGCTTCCAAAAATAACATTCTAGCCGTGGAAAAACACTTATTTTTGATTGGAGATATCAGCATCCATCAAAGTCCCAAATGTCAGATGTGTAATCTAAACAGGATTATTAGGGAAATTGCAAAGCATGTAAGTGTTCACCTGACTGTCCATCACATAACGTAATCACATAATTGTGTGCGTGTCGTCATACTCATTTGTCTATTTACTATTAAATATGTCATTTATATTCCTATCCGCTACTGCAGAAGCACAGGATCCACACAATAACTAAAACATGACAAAATACACAACAAGTAAAGAAGAACAGAACAGCCACACACATTTCCATGCGCTGTAAGACATCATAACTACATGACATGACATACTTCTGTCTCTCCTCTCTCAGCTTCTCTCTCTTTCCCTTCTCACTCTGTCTCTCCTCTATCAGCTTCTCTCCCTGTCTCTCGGTCTCTCCTCTCCCTCCGTGGTGGAACTCATATAGGATTGCTGCAGGCAGGGATGTCTGCTTAAGAGCCCAACCACACTGCCCTCTCCCTCCCTCCCACCATCTGTTTGTGCCTCTCCAGTCTGTGCCAGTATGCCAACAGGACGTTTCCAATGGTCAGCAGTCTCCTACAACAACAATGGGCCATGGAAAGCTTTGAAGGACATAGGGACAAATAACGTGACCTCAAGACCTGCTGGCTGTCACTGTGACACCATTTTGGGTCTGTAAAGCTAAAAACAACTGGTCCAAGGACCTTCAAGCACTTCATTGAAAGCAGTTCAAAATAAGATCGTAAAAACACAGTGAAAGGACAAAATATTGTAAATTGGAAGAGTGACTAAGGGTCATTAGATACAGAGATGTTACTAGGACTGTGTACACAGTGTCCCGCTCTTGGCTCATCTATTAGACATGTGCCATCCCTGGATCCCACTGAGCTCAGCTCACTCCGTTTCTGTCTCCACTTTGGCACTACCTCCTTCAAAAACACACAGACCAACAACAACCTGCTCGCTGGTCCCAACCGCCCAGTGCATTACATTGTATATATACATATCTCCATACTCCAGCCTCCATGTCATTCCTTTAGCACATGTGAGTGTGTAGAGGGCCGGGGGTACTGGGAGGCACGGAAAAACACTCTCACGCATGTACACTCGCACACCCACAGATCCAAAGAAGTGTGGCCTCATATACTCACAGTTTTCAGTCTGGAAGTCTGGAACAAACTGCTCGTCATTGTCGGGAACTTGAGCTGAGGAGAGGATCAGAGAGGAGAGGGAAGGAAAAGGTGATTTTCAACGACGGCCACTTAAAACCATTCCTCTACGTTGGCAAAAGGTGTCTAAGGCATAAAGAATGTCCTTATGGACGTGTATCTATTCATGAAGCGAGCAATGGAGCCGCCCGAGTCCTTCCAAAGTGTGCCTCATGTATAATGCACCGGGGGCCAGAATTGTCTTTCGGGACAAATGGAATGCAAATGGAGCGGCTAAAGCTAAAATAATGGTCTCTAGGGAAAGATAATTTATTGTTTTCCCCCTGTTTCTCTTGATTGCATCTGTCCTGAGGTTGTCTTGTCGGTTTTTGTTGATTATGCTGTAGCGTCGGGACTAAATCCACACGGGTTGCAACCTCGGCCATTGTTAACAGTAGCTAATTGGGTTCTTCCCCACCGCTAAATCCACCTGTACCTGCCAAGTTAGCTTTGGTCCTGGGAAATGTGTTTCACCGATCATTCACGCTCGTGTGCTTTCGGCTAACGCTAAGATAATGAAGGCTACACATAGGGTCCAATTAGGCGTGTACATATTGATGTCGCAAATATTTGCACTCCCAAGATATGTTTTAGGGTCCCTCAAGTTCAACGAGTTTGGAGAATAGCGTCAAGTGGAATACGAGAGACGTACATGTGTCATTAGCACGTCTATTTTTATACACAAAGAGATGCTTCCTCATTATCACCAAATCAGTAACATGTTCAGGCAGGTCTGGAAAAACATAATCAAACCTCGAGCTATTGCTCGTGTGTTTCACTTTCCAAATGAACTTGATGTTTTTTTGGTGTCCGGTGTCAAATGACGAGAGAAAACAAACAGTACAAGAAAATGGAAAAAGGAAAATATAAGTGGCGTGAACGAGAACAAGTGGAATCCTTTTTGCCTCAAAAAAAAACTGCTCAGTGTAAAAAATAAAATAAAGCTATTGTGACTTTAAGTAGAATAAAACATTAGATAACCGCAACTGAGGGACACGTGAAAACACCTGCTGATTTGCCTTTGCAAGCCAACCACCCCTCTTGAAGAATGCCAGGTGTGTTCTACTCTGCATCAATAACGCCAGTTTAAGAAGTTGAAACATGGACAAGAGGTTTCATACATAGCACCTTGAGTGCAGAACAGTGAAATGCTGTGTCACTATACTTAATGACAGTCCCGAACTTTCTCACTATTCAAAATATTGGCTCCACCACAAAACCTTGACTTCAAAACATTGACTTCGGAGCGTGTGACAAACCGGGGGGGAAAGAACATCTAAGCGGACAAAGTGTGCAACTTTTTTCCTCCTCAAGTTTGCTCGGTTAAACAGATGTAGCACGGACATCACCGAGTGGCAAGACTATAGCGAGAGGGGAAGAGGGACGAAGACGGACGGGAGGAAAAGGAGCAGCCAGAAAGCAGGATGTATGAGTCACGTCTATAAATGGGCCAGCTGATCTCTGCAACAACTCCTGGTGAGAGAACCAGAATGGGAATACGGCCGCCATTCACAAAAAAAGAGACAGGGAAAAAGTGAGAAAAGGGAAAAAGTCATGCCCAATATGCTCAGAGCAGAAGTGGCAAATCCTTTGTCTTTGAGAGGAGATCGGATTGGTCCACATTCTGCCTACATGTGCTCTCTCTCTCTGTCTGATGTTGGGTTTACAACAAATGAAGCCAGCCAGGCCGAAAAAACCGAGAGATGTAAAGCATCAAAAGATTTAGCATTGCTTTGAATTTTTTTTTTTATAAACCAATCAAAATGGATCTGTTTTACAGTTGTGAATGTGTTTTTGCTTTTTTCCACAAAATCAAATGCAAAGCAAAAGATCGATCTATACCGACATACTACTAATTGAGCAATGAAAGTTGAAGCAGACCTACTGAATTTATCTCTAAGTGAAAATGACACTTGATAATTTCCCAAGAAGAAATGAATAAAAGGCTTGGCCAAAATAGGCAGAGTCAGTCCAAAGTCTGTCAGGTTAAAGACCCTTCAACCTCTCATTCTGTGAAGTCGGAAATTCACATCTGTCTCGCAAAATTCCTCCTTTTACTTCCAATTATCTCGAGTAATAAATCTTTGGAATAGGTAGCTAGGTTTTTTCTTTTTATCTTAATGGACAGGAAGTAATTTATTAAATCTACTACAATCTTGAGACGTACATCACATTGTTCCAAGACAGGCAGAATCGAATTCCTTACTGTAATATCTATATCAGGAACAAAGGTCTCTTTTATCCTACTTAAATAGTAAAATATTAAAACAATGTCTTATTCCTTTAGAAGCCCTGCGGTATATACTTCATAATCTAACTGTTGGAGAGTAGCTGTTAAAGTATTCCAATATCTATTTCAAAGCATATTTTTCATTTTTAAAACCCCTAAATTACAGCGCTAGCATGTAAATCTTTTAAAAAATAGATGAACCTCATCAATGATTAAGTTGCCTACCCACCTGTGCCACGTAGGGAACAATGTTTTTCTACCTCTTAAGGTAAAGGTATAAAGAAAAAAAAGTATAAAAAACGAAGTTGCCAGAGCATAATAAAAATGACCATTATTGCAGGAACTGCAGTGCACCTTGTACATTGATATTACAGCTCAAATCATATGCCTGTAGAGACGATTAAATACTGGCTAATAAAGTTTTGGTATCATTCTTTTCTAATAATATGCTACAGTACAGGGTAATAAACAATATATAACCCCATCACTGACGGAATATTCCTATGTGAATTTATAATCATCATCTGTGAATGAATATCATCACAAATATGATTGATCAGAAAACCATGTTTGTTTTAAAGCTTGAGCCACCAAGAAAGGACAGAATCCCAGTTCAAATGTCTCAGTTATGTGTAGTGCAAGTAACGACAAATGTAACTGAGCTGTACGTCAAGAAGAAAGTCACAAACAGAGATAAATGCTGTTAAGTGTAGATCTATAACTCATGGTAAATTGACAATAAACTTGTAATTGAATGGGACAAAATCATGCAAACCAATATGTTACAGGTTTGATTTGCGGCTAGTAGAAATTTGTATATGTGAAGTTTAAATTCATACATTCATACTGGCTAGAAAAAGTATAATGACATTATTGCTCCAAACAAATCACATTTATAATAAACATTCTACTTCTTATTTCTTGCACCAAAGTAAGAATCAAAATCTTTGTGATGTTTATGTTTTAAAAAGTAATGCAAATAAACAAAGATCGGACCTACTATATAATACATACTGATTACACCATAATTCATAGGTCCCTTTTGGTGCTGTCAAAGGGATAAAACCATGCAGAACAGAAAAGGAAAAACACACATTTCAAAGACAAAAATGCCATGTCGGCATGTAATACAAGTGAATGCATAATTATGCCTTTTTACCAATTAAGACAGAAAAGTTTAAAACACAAACACATGCACTTACATTTGTAAAACATGCACCTCACGAAAATGTCACAGGAACACAAAATGATCCATATTCTTTACTAACCAAAACTTCGGTGTTGCAAACAAGGTGGAAAGAAGACACTAGCAGTTAAATCCTGAAGCATCGCGTTATACCACGCTGAGAAAGTCTTGCCATTAGTAAAAAAAAAAAATTAAATATATTAAAACAACAAACAAAAACTCTCCGTGGCTGAGCAACTGATTTCTCTAATCAAAAGTAAATCCGTAATTTTCGCCTCAGACGACCAAAAAAAACCTAGAGACTAAAACTGAAAAAGGACGGTCTGTGCTAGAGCTACACAGGATAATCTTCAGAGAGAGGTGCTCTGAGAGAAAGGTAAATAGAGTAAAAGAGAGTGTGTGTGTGTGTGTGTGTGTGAGAGAGAGAGAGGAAAAAAGACAGAGAGAGAGAGAGAATGAGGAAAGGAGAGGTGGGTGGCTGAGCACCGGCGGAGGTGGTGGCAGTGGCTCGCGTGTGCGTTAGCTCTTGCCAAAAGCAAAAGAGACAGTGAGCGGCGGAGAGCTTTCTCCTGGTAATCTGTGATGACACTCTGGGTAGAGCCTCCTCAGTCTCCCTCAAGACCACGCTCATCACAGCCTCTAATGTATGCATGACACACAAGGTGCCTGTTCCACAAGCTTTAATTGGACTGTGCACGTTAGTGGGAATGTACTTTGGGCAAATCTTCTGCCTCTCTCTGCCTTTTACTTTTCTCCGCTCTCCCTCTCTCTAGTAAAAGCAATTGAGCTTGTTGAACTTCTTTACTAAAGTCGAAGGCTGCACACTTACCTTCTGCAAGCCAGGTCTCCTGTAGTTGACTGAGGTCCTGGAAGAGCTCTAGAAGAATATACCGTAAGACAGACAGTCAGAGAGGTTAAGGGAGAAACAGAACAAATAAGCTTCAGACAATATTTCCTCCACTATGACAGGCGGACAGGCTCGCCGTGCCATTGGAGGCTTGGCCAGATGATTCAGTGGAACGTGTGTTACTAATAACAACTCAATTTGGGTCTGTAGCTACTGACAGAGGCTACTCACAATCTTCACAGGCGAGTGTGTTATAATTGAGATTTTTGCTTAAGAGTGCAGGTGGCCAAAAACCAATTGAATTTAGCTAAATGTTAAGAAGCCGTGAAATTAACTTTTCCCGTTCCCTCTCTGCCTACCTTCAGTGTCCAGAGCCAGGTCAGACTTAATGAATTTTCTTTTTCTGTCATTCGCCGGTCTCTCGTTGAAAGAAGTCCTCCCTTGTGGTTTCTAAAAGGGAGGAAACAGATCAATTTTTTGTCCCACTGGAAAGCTTCTGTAGTGGACTAACACAGTTACACAGAAGACAGCAGAGAGAGAGACAGCAATAGATCAGCCATCAATCACACCTCACATACTTTTAAACTTGACAATGGCAGTAACCCTATTATTACAATAGTTATTAGAATATACAAAAACAATGATGTTTTACACGTACAGAAATATATATATATATATATCCAATAGTTGAACTTCACTCACATTTGAATTAATATAAGGCACTTGTTGGTCTTGAATCCCATCCATTTGCAACTGCATCGTAAATGCCCTCTTTATATTCTAATCAGTTATTCGTCAGTCCGTAGAGTCCACCGTAGACCACCCTCTATATCCAGATAGATTAAGTGAGGAAGAAAACAACATGAATGGTGCTGATGTTGAACCTGCGGGGATAATGGATCTGAAGCCGATGCATGATACAGATTTAAAGTATGCGAATGCCTGAGCAATGATCAATAGCGACTTAATTAAGTAAATGCATTATTTATGAAAACGTCTTAGATGCATATAGGTTATGAGTTGTGTCGGTACACATTTATTCAGATTTTGGCAAACGCATTGTCGACTATATGGTGGCTTACATACAAACAGTCCACGTCTAGTAAAACGCGAGCGAGAGGATGGCGAAACATTTCGACTGAAGCTTTAAAAAAAAACACGCACACACACACACATGTGTAAACACAAAATAGAAGACAAAAAATATTTCGAAACTCACCAACGTAACAGTCGCAGCATATATTCACAAGCTTCTGTCTGTGTTTAAAAAAAAGATTAAAATAAAATAAAAATAATAATCTGCGATAAGGTGCCTTCCGGTAACCGCTCGCTGCAGCAGCCTGCTCGCGCACTACTCAGCTCGCGTGGTGTTGCTTTCGCGCGGCTTGGCTTTGCCTCGCGGGGCCTCCCCATGGAAACAGAAGGCGCCCTGTTTCCTATTGGCTGTCAGTGTGTCTTTCACCGGATCAGATTTCCAACCGTCCATCAGAGACAGTTTAAATCATAGACATACGATGCATTAATTGTGTTTCAAGGGTTTTACACACGTAGACAGACTGACAACTCGTGTGTGCGTGTGTGTGTGTGTGTGTGCGTGTGCGTGTGCGTGTGCGTGCGTGCGTGCGTGTGTGCGTGCGTGCGTGTGTGCGTGCGTGTGTGCGTGTGTGCGTGTGTGTGTGCGTGTGTGTGTGTGTGTGTGTGTGTGTGTGTGTGTGTGTGTGTGTGTGTGGCACGCATATGAGTTTGACACTTTTATCCCGTTGAACAATGCTGGCACGGAGCTTCTTGGCACTTTTAACTAGGATTGCATTTTCAGTGAACATCTTTACACCCCAAAAAACCATCAGCAAGTGAGTTGCCAGAGGACGAAGAGAAGAGATCCTAACTTTGCTCAGGTACCGAAACGCAACATCCCGTTCAGAAACTTGACATGATGTTTATCACGATATCAGTTGTTTTACAATGACATCCAAGATGAGTGTTTTCAAAAAATGTCCATGATAATGTTTTATGTTTAGGCACGCAATTTCTTTAAGGTTAAATTTGAAGTATTAAAATATTTTATGCAAATTTTCCGACAACAGGAAATGTATTTGACATGATTATATGCAAATGAACACATGCCTAATATTTTCTTGTTAAACTGTTGTTGTACAGTAGAATGGAGATCAAGTCTCTGGACCTGGTTGTTTTAGAGAAGGCGGAGTTCCAATCAGGGGCTGTGTGTTACCTGAGTCCTTAAACTAGTTGTTTTGCTGGCTCCTCAAGAGCCATTGGTTATGTAGGAAGATGTCAACAATGTCCTGCTGGTTAAAGTTCAGCAGTCAGACAGTGGCCAAATCTAAGCTTCTGTATGTTTTGGTCATTTTTGTTGTTGCATAAGGCAGCATCCCAATGCTGCTATTACAGACGCACTCAATGTCCGGTTGCTAAAGGGTTAGCCATGTGTTGACCACGTTGATTTCCCCTGGTTGTGTGCAACTGAGTGCACGTGGTTGGCACAGGCTCTAGGGTTTGGTTGGATGAGTGAATTCATTGGAACAGCGGCAACCGCAACACGTTCTGTGGGTTTAAGTCAGCTTCAGTCCCCTTGAGTGGTGTCAAAGACACACATTAGCAGTCCCTGCCCAAGAAGTCTCAAGGTTGTTGGCGGAAAAAAAATCAATATCTTACATCCAGTAACTTGAGTTGAACAAGCTCATAGCTAGTTTTTTTTAAGTCTTTTAGATAGTTTGTTTATATAACACGCTGTGTGCAAGCAGCACATGTTTTTAAATGTTGTGTTGTGAATATAATGTGAATATATATATATATATATATATATGCCATCTTTCATCAAAAATCAAGCATTATTGCGTGATTGTTAATGTGACCTGACAGGCAAGTGTTTTGCCAATGTCCCAAATTGAGTGAGCTATAATCTGACTTGTCACATTATTTAGCAGTCTGTTAAACATTACTCTTATTCCACAAGTGAAACAAAATAAACATATTTGCTTTGGCCCTCATTAACTGTTATATTTCTATGTAATGTGATTGGCTGAGTGTGTAAAGAAATGCAATAAATGAACACTATATTTGACAAAAAGTATTTTGTTAACCAATACAAATTCAGCAAATTATTTTGGGATATTCTATTTTGTAAATCAACATAATTTCACTATTATTGCAGCTATATTAACATTTTGTTAATTGCATTAAATTGGGAAAGGAAAAAAACTTTTATTGATCAAGAGTCAATGGTCCTCACATTTGGAAAATATTTCTGTTCTGTTTATTCTAAGAGGATATGAGAGAATTTAGACCACAGCCCAAGACTGCATGCTGTCCCCGTCCAGTGTCCTACTGGTTGTTTTGTAGATGAATTCTGCCCACACAGCCCATGTTTTGACCTACTGGTCACCCCAACATGCAAAACCATTGATGTGGCCATAAAGGTCATCTACTTTTAGGATCTTCCTTGGGGCACAGCCAGAATAGAACCAGCCACCCCCAGAGTCTGACTCCTCTCTAGGTTTCTTCCTAGGTTCTGATCCTACTAGTTTTTTTTCTTGCTATTATGTACCCATTATGTATTGTTTCTTGCTCGTTCGGGGTTAAATGCCGGGTATCTGTTAAAGTACTTTGTGACAACTGCTGAAGTGTAAAAAGGGCTTAAGAATGCCCTTAAATGCATTTGATTGATTGATTAGACTCCACCCCAGTTGTTTTCAACAATGTAGACCCATTATCAAATATATAATATTGAATTATGAGTTATTTTACTTTCCTCAAATTAAAGGGACAAAACAATGTAGAGAGAATAACAGAGAAACACATTCATCTTAGACCGTTCTACAGACAGAATCTTTCAACATCTTGGAAATCATTTGCCTATACTTATAGCCAACTTTCATCAATTCAAACCATAGTCATATTTTTCTTCCTATTTCTCCATACTAACAATTTTGTAAAGGACAATTCGCGCTACTGGCCTTGCCATATTGCTGTATTTCAGCACTTCCGATCAGGCATGAAACGGAGATATGCCTTCTCAAATGAGTATTGCACAGAGCCATTCTGCTTCTCTCTCCACTGACCAATAGGCACTCACGCGCACTACAAGGTGGAGAACACGTTTTGCGGCCAGCCACTATAATTGAACTTAGAAGGAGCCCAACCTACTACCAGGAGTTGCTAGAGTGTAACAACTAATGGAAACTGTGGCGTAAGCATTATGGTTGAGGATAAGAAATAAATATAAAATAATAAAAGAGATCTGCGACCATCCCTGACCTCAACTTTCAAGCTTTTTTCATCAGCTACTGGCCCTAGTGGTGGTACAATGTGTCAAAATGTGCACACACGCATGTACATCAGAGAACTAAACTGTTACACACCGTGAACATTTCAGTATTAGTCTGCTCGGGATTTCAATTAATATTGACACTGAGAGAGACAATTATGTGGACAATATTGACAGCTTAGAGTTATTGTCTTTTTCGAATATCCACCAGGGGCCTGGTGTTAGCCTTCAGGCAATGGCAGGTTTTGGCTATAATATTCTGGGTCTATAGGTTGGAAGGGTAAAGTAGGGTTAAGTAGTGTAAAATTGATTATCCTATTGACTAAGGACCAAGGGCCTAATCTTTATTGAGACTTCAATCAGATCTTCCATGTAAATCCATTAAATCCTTCAAACCAAAAAAAGTGAGAGGTCGGCCCAGATTTATTAAATTCCTCCACCAATTCAATACTCCTGTGTCCATTCTGTTCCCCACTGAAGTCCTTCTCATTCTCCACTATGTGCCATTAGCTTAAAAAATAATATTCACTTCTGCTGCATATTTCTTTTTCAGAACTCGAAGTCGGTCCTCTCTTTTTCTACCACTATCCACTTTCTAGCCCGTGTCACAGTCAAAGCTTTTTAGTTGTGTGGCATCTATCTTAAGATGATTACACTTTAAATTACAAATGTACACTTTCACAACTCACAGTAGCGAAATAAAAAGCTGTACCACAGAAACCAACTCTGAGCGAAAATGTCTCACTCACCCTGGGAGATCCTGGGCCTTAACATGATTTGAGAGGTAGAAACATTATAAATACAAAACGTGGAGACCCGGTCACACTTTTAACTCTTCATCACGTTCCTAAAAAACATTCCTGAACAATTTGTGAAGTGGGGCAGGGCGCAATAATCTGCTGAAAGATGCCACGGCCGTCAGAGACAACCATTGCCATGAAGTGGTGTATCTGGCCCAAGTTCGTCCATTAGACCAGTTACTTAAGCCCTTCAATTTCTAGGTCTGAATGCTTGACCCCAACAATGAAGATGTCTGGGTGACATTTCTCTGACATGGTTTGGTCAATGCGAATCATAATTAAGTTACTCTGTGTGTTTACCTTCACCCTACGGTGAAACATTTCAATCCTAATAAGAGTGGTCTTCTCCAGCAGGACAATGCCTCCATCCACAGGTTAGGAAAGGTCACTTAATGGTTTAATGGGTATGATATAATGTGAATGATATACTATGGCCTTTGTACTCACCAGATCTAAACCTCATTGAACAGCAGCGGTAGCTTGTAGGCTAATGTGTAATAAAGCACTCTTCTACCACCACCACCAAAACACCAAATAAAGGCATATGATACATCCATTACAGTGCCACAGAATCGATGGCAAGACGCCATGTTTTTAATTTGTCACCCGTCTTTACGCACGTGCATTTTTACACACGCGCTTCAAGTGTGACATGCTCCATCTTATGAGGTACAAAAATGCTTTGGCTCGTCAGTGTATAGTGCATATGTTATCTTTTACCAACTTTAAATTGGGTTTCATGGATAATTCCATGTGGTTTTCTGCACCTCACTCACAACGCAAACTTGCGTGAGATATCTCGAATGTGCGAGCAGCACATGTGGCTAATTTACGGCGACACCATTTCACATTTAACTCTCCCCTTGTTGCCTACTCGCGATATCCACTTACTGCAAGCAGGAACTGATCAAGAGGTTGTCTGCTATTGTTTGTTCGAGGAGAGATCTCTTATTGACATAAGTGAATAAGAAGTAGGGTGCAGCTTTTCCATTTGACCACTAGATTCTGCATTTCAATAATTGCTGGTGAGTATTTGCCGTGAAACAATATCACACTACGATTACTGTAGATATATTATGCACTGTTAAAAATCAAAGATTCGACAAAATAACAAAAAATTACTGTAAGTTAAAAATCCTTTTTTGGTACTTTTATTTACAGGTGGTGGGGGTGGGCTTTTTACTGGTCCATACTAGGTATTTCAAGGATAACTGAGGTATGATAGTTCCCATATAAACAATGTACAACGCATTCAGTTCAAAATGGTATACATTGGGTTTCCTGCCTTCAAACACAAAATCTCAGCATATCTTCTTTTCATGGTTTCAATACAAAATGATGGTGTTTTGACTTTCAGTTTTAACAGTGTGCTTTGAAAAAAGTTACTGGGCACTTCTTGATCATACACTCAAGCATGCAGACATCCACCCCCACAAACACACACAAATTGACTCTCTCCTTTCCTCACTCTCTCTTCTGTTCTCTCGCATAAACACACACTTTCTCTGTCCTTTTTCACTCAGAGGCAACCCTCACACTTTGTGACCATGGTTACAGTGTTCTGAAGCGTTACCCGAGGACTAAAGCAGCAGCTCTCCCCTAATGTAAGGAATACGTGGTTGAGTGTGTCTCTAACCTGCAGAAAGTACTGACCTGTAAGTATATCGTAGGGCAATGGGCAACTGAGGACAGGTTTGAAGAATGACTGGTTTGAAAAACCAACCGAGGAGACTGGTTTGAAGCAGGACTGGTTTGAACAAACAACCCGAGGAGACAGGTTTGAAGCAGGACTGGTTTGAAAAACCAACCGAGGAGACAAGTTTGAAGCAGGACTGGTTTGAACAAACAACCCGAGGAGACAGGTTTGAAGCAGGACTGGTTTGAACAAACAACCCGAGGAGACAGGTTTGAAGCAGGACTGGTTTGAAGAACCAATCAGGGTTCTAACTGCACTTGGAGAAGCCTAGAGCTTTAAAGTATAAATATGTCACAGTGAAATGGTTTGGTGGCATTTCATAATAATCCTTATTCATGAAATAGCACTATCATACATCCACCAAAACCGAAGCACAGTTTGGTGTTATATTCGAAGTCTTGAATCCTCACCATGGACAATGCAAGGCATCCATTGAAAGACGTTGATGGAAATGAGAAGTGAAGTATCGTGTCACTCCTGTGGAGTCCTGAGAAACACAGGTCAAATGTACACGTCCCCTCCATCTGACACCAAGCAAAGAGGTTAACACAAATCCATCTCTCCACTACTCTTACGTCTGCAGTACTGGCAGGAAAAGCAAACAGACACTGCGATGCATGTTTCAGGCCAACAGATGTGTTTCAGATAGGCAACCAGGGGTTTCATATATTGAGCTAGGTGTTTCAGGAATTTAGTTATATATGTTTATATCCTTGATAGTGAGCATTTCTCATTTGTCAAAATAATCAATCCACCTGACAGGTGGGGCAAATAAAGAGACAATATGAACCTTAAGCAGGTGTAGCACACTAGGGTGCTACAAATACAATTTTGAGAAAGTGTGCAAAGAACCAGCGGGCTGCAAGAATGTCAACCAGATGTGTTCCCAAAATGTACCCACCTAGCACAGAACGTTCTCATAATGTTCCCTTAAGGTTCTTTTTTGGTTTAAAAAAACGTACACAGAATCAATGTTGTTGGAAATAATTTAAACCAAAATTAACCCAAAAAACTTTCAGAGAACATTGCTTTTTGGTACGGTAGAATGACATCTTTCTTTTAATTCAAATAACCTGCAGAAATAGCTTCATTTGCTGAATTTGTGAAATGTAACATTTCTCTGTGGTTTGAATTTGATAATTAGTAAATCACATTCTGGAAACATTATAGTATACATTGTCTGTGTCAGTAAAACTGCTAAAACAGGGAGCAAGGAGATAAAGTGTAAATACAGATAAGTGCTAACTATTTTTTACTAGGCAGTCTTGTGATACCTCGTTCACCATAGCAACTGTTTCAGTTACAGTTGGAGAAATCGGTGCCAGACAGTTTAACCGGTTGCTAATATTTACTGAGACCACTATAGATTATACTAAAACTACAATAAATATTTATATGAAAATGTTTGGGTGTATTTTTGTTTCTTTGTTGTGTGTTTACAACACGTTATATGATCAAATTGTCAGGTTTTAAACATCGTTTTTTAATGTAATACCATGAATTAATACATAATGTATAACATTAATCACAGGTAAATTATTTTTAATGGTTAAATGGTAACACAATTAAATACATTTTAAACAGGTTGCCGCCGAGTTGACATTTCTTTATCATTAATATGGGCCACGATTCAAACCAATGACATTCAAGCGACACTATCTTCCTACAATCATCACGTCGCTTTTTTCATGTTTTTACACACAGCATGTTGCCACAGTGAGACTCCTACATACTCGATCGCAACTGAGGTTTGTATTCAGAATTAAAACAAACTTGATTAAGCCAATTTCCTTATCTATAGACCAAAAAATAAGCATTTCTAACAGATGTTCAGAAAGCCATCCGTGGAAACCTTTAGGAACATGTAGAAAACCTTTGGGAACACATTCCAAACAATCCTATTAATTAATGTGACACAAATGTTTTTGAAGAAAATAACAATTTGGATATTATGTTTATTTTTCAGTAACCTAACTTTTCGTTCACTCAATTAAAGACTACATGTATATGCTACTTTGAGTGAAAGATCAAAATGAACACTATATAGAAAAAAGGAATATTTTGCTTAGGGTCATATAATTCTCAGGTAAACTTATATGTATAAACAGTTGTAGTTTTGTTTAAGGGTCACTGAACGGTCACTACGGAGTCAACATGTATCAGCTATACACAACACTGTCAAGTGTGAAATAACATGAGCCATAAGACAGTTTGGCAGGCGTGTCTCTTGTGGCCCGAGTGTATCCACTGTATAAATAGCCTTAGAGCAGGTGTAGGAACTCTAACGGGATAGCAAGTGTCCTGTCGTAGACAGTCAACCCCGTCTCAGGTGACACTGAGTGCCACTGAGTGCCATTAGGTGTCAACAGGGTCAAAGGTTAAAACACACGTCAGCTTGCATTCTCAAACAACAACAGCGTTTTATTGTTTTTCATGTTTCTCATTCGAAATAGGCAGGCTGTTTTTGAGCCGAGCAACAAATTGCTGTGACAATAGAAAGAAGAGAAGTGTGAGAAAAGAATACATTGGTTACAAATGCCTTCCTCGATGTACGAAACAAATACTGCACTTAGAATGAAATGTATTGAAAATCGTGGAGGAACCAAATCGTCCACATGCAACACGGTATTTGGAGCAGCAGACCAAAATCCATCACACTCTTTTTTTACTCTTGAACATCACTTAAAAAACATGCAGGAATATAATAATATACTTTAAGGGTGTCATTTTTGTGCCAATGTGTAAGAGAGTTAAAAAAACGTATGAATCTAACGCAATACGGCCGTGTGTTTTGTAAATAGGTGACCGGGGTAAGTGGACACCAGAGGAAAGATACCTTTAAAAACAGCACTCTCTGACCACAAATGTTGATTTTAAGTCGATATGCTTTCCCATAGTTTGGGTCAAAGCCGATATTTCAACCCTGAACCCTTTTTGTAGTACTAAGTTGACCGAAACTGTTTAATTCCACAGCTTAAAAATGTATCTTGGTTATCCATGCAACTCAAGAGGTGCACAGGACAGTTCGAGGAAATTGTCTGCATGTTCAAAATGTTAAAAAAGTACTCCACCTACTTGTATGTGTGCATGTGTATGTCATGCAATAGTTAATACCTATGTTTAAGCCCCAATAGTGAGGTGACCAATAATTAATGATGAATTAATGTAACTGAATCAACATGCTGTGTAACAAGGCATTTAATATGCTTAAATCAGTTCTCTCATAAAGTGAACATTAGGTAGAAAGTGTTCAAAATATAAGTGGTAGCAAACGACCTGAAACTTTACCTGACATCAAACTCTGCAATACAGCACACCAAGTTAACCCAGGGTTTCTGCCTACTCAGAGATATGTTCATCCAGTTAAACAGTACTCACAACTCCATCATGCATAGGGGCTTTTAGAATGCAAAAGTTAAAAAAACAACATAAATGCAGCATAAATCAATACATTGTCACAAAAATT
Source organism: Dallia pectoralis (assembly GCA_029465975.1). Classification (NCBI taxonomy): domain Eukaryota; kingdom Metazoa; phylum Chordata; class Actinopteri; order Esociformes; family Umbridae; genus Dallia; species Dallia pectoralis. Next base: position 6,216,672 of record CM055763.1, on the reverse strand, counting down.
ACATTCAATGGGTGACAGAAATACATCCCTTTCACGAAAAACACTTGATCCACAGAGCACGTCGCATAAGACCACTGTAAGGAAAGACCACTATAAAACGACATTTAGAAAAGTGTTGCCATTGTATAAAGTTGTATTCTGGAAAGGTAAACAGCTGTTCATGAGGGACATTGCCACAGTGTTGTCATCGGTGTTGTCATCGGAGATGTCATCGGTGATGTCATCGGTGTTGTCATCGGTGATGTCATCGGTGTTGTCATTGAGTGGCACCAACACATTATGCACCAAAGCCCCTGTCCTTATAGTTGCTCTAAACAAGTACATTGGCATCTGCATATAGAGAGAATCTTGCCTAGGTACATTCTAGCATCATAACTGATACCCCAAAAAGGTACTCTAGCATGTTAGCATCCTAGCATCATAACTGATACCCCAAAATGGTACTCTAGCATGTTAGCATTCTATGATCATAACTGATACCCCAAAAAGGTACTCTAGAATGTTAGCATCCTAGCATCACAACGGATACCCCAAAATAGTTACTCTAACATGTTAGCATCCTAGCATCATAACTTCGTAGCTCGTTTTTCGGGGGAGAAGAGTCCATGTCTAAAACGGGCGTTCAGGCCTTGCTCTCGCTGCACGTTGGTAGGATGACGGATGAGAAGAAGCTGGTGCTTTGTCTGGGACCCATCAGCATCGGTGCCTGGTTCTTATGCACTATTTCAATCTGCCGTGGAGAGAGAGATTGAAAATGCTAATGAGTGCTAATGTGCTAATGTCACATGGCGGTATAGTACAATTGACACGGATCACACAAACGCGCTCTTACGTTACAAACAAGCATACACAGGCCACTTGAAGGTGAACCGAATTGATAAATGAAACGTAATCATGATAGTTCTTTTCCAATAAGCAACCACTGAATGAAAACGTGAGCCTTGAATTATGTGTTTTAGACGCTATTAGTATAACGGATAAAAAAGGTAAACCAAGCCACAGATCAATGACATGGAGAATATCAAACCATCAAGGAATGCCCTGACCTGTACTTGGCTTCTTATACTTGAGCACTTTCAATACAAACAAAAGTAAAGAGGAAGGCAAATGGTATAATCAGGCTTATACTTCAAAGAGACGTGTGCCTTTCAGTACGCCTGACCTCTAACAGCGTAGTGGACGCTTTTGTCGTGGGCTTGATGTCTAAATTATATTCAACATGATTGAACTTAATGTTCCTGGAGTATCATGTAATTGTCAAATTAACCTTTCCATTAGAATTGAGGCCAAGAAAAGGTTCAGGGAAAAAGACCAACCTGAAAGAGAAAATTACCATGTTTGAAATCTTAAAGGGATATAATTCAAGTATTTTATTGTATAGAAATAGACTCCACCAGTTTTTTTCTTCTATTTTGATTCTTTACAAGGGAAATCAAAAGATTAAACTATCACAAAGTAGTGCCACCACTGTTTCTGTATAGAGTGAGAGAGTCGGGTTGCAGAAAAGTTGCCACTGTCAAGCGCATTTTATACTGCAATACATGACCACCAGTAAGACGATATGATCTTTTAAAACAGGTTTTAATTTTGCAAACTGTTTGTTGTTAATGACGAACTATTCGGCTATTCCTGTTCTCAAAATGTATTTATCAATCGAACATGCGGCGTCTTTTGGTGTCTTCTGTACAGTAAAAAATGTTTTAAAACATTTAAATTGAAAGGGTTAATCACCTCACCCGTGCACGTTAAACGTATGATAATTAGTTGGATAACAATCCATTTTAATTGTGTTGTTTTCGTGAACAATTAACAGGTTGACTGATTCGAAATGCAGCACTGAGAGATGTCTGTAACTCGCCGTGGAAATCATCTAGCTAACTTTGATTTGTGGAGTTTTTTGCCAACAGACACGAGTGCTCTTTCTTCGCTACTTGTTTCGTCACGCACTCTTTTCCAACGTTGACTGAAAGATCTGTATGTAACCTGAGGCTCCACTTCATTTGCAAAGCTTTCAGAGGACACTTTGTAATTAAAACCGAACACTACTGTAATCTGCCCAAATTGAGCGATTTCACTTTTAAAGTTAAACAAAATGAAAACGAAAACTCAGAGCAAAACACTTATGTACGGGGAGTTGTGCCACGGATAAGATAAACAAATTAAAAGGAACCCAACGTCATTACATATCAGTTATGATCAATTCCAGATATGTAAAACAATGCAAATTGACGTCGTGGAAAAACTTCTGCTTGTTAACTTTAAAAGCAAACATATGAGGGGAACATGGAGTGCAGCAGATGATGAAGCACCAGATTCAAACACATTAGGATGAATTGTACTCCATAATACAGTTTCTGACTGAATTTGGTACTACTGCCTGAGCACAAAACAACATCTAGAAAGACATTTTCACATTGAAACACATTATGTTCATACAAAATACATGCATACACTTTGATAAGATTCACTTCTCTGTGGTTGACATGATTTATTTTACCGAATTGATCATCCATTTGGTCAATATACTTGCCAATAGATTGAACATTTCATAATCACCACCCAAAGGTCTTAGGTTTCGAACCCACTACCTTAGTGTTGGTAGTGTGAGCCACAAAAGACTGATTGCCTAGCAGTAATCATAACTGGTTAGCATATAACTATATTATTAATACGTCTTTACACATTTAATTAGCCATTTCAAGACTGGCAATGCCTATTAACATAAAGCGGGATAGACTGCAAGGAGGTGTATTGTGTGCTGATCAGGAACATTACATTTATTTATTTATTGGAGTATTTGTTATTACTGATTAGACTAAAACATATGCTGCAATAAAAGTTACTTTTTGCATCAATGGTTGTCGAAATTGTCTGCATTGATCAACCTTGATTGTGGGATAAATATTATGGAAATAGTTTTCTCTCCATTGTGAAATGTTTTGATGATATAACAAATGGACTTTTTGTATTTAATCAAAAACATAGTGTTTAAATCACTGATCCTGTGGTGAAAAATGTTCAGAAACCAACTGAAAGCAAAAATCACTTGTTTTGAATGCAAGATTTAACAGTTTATGATTATGAAGAATTTGTAGTTTTGTAGTGTTTGAATATAATTTGTAGTTTGGTAGTGTTTGGATTGAATTTTGAGTTTTGTAGTGTTTGGATAGAATTTTGAGTTTTGTAGTGTTTGGATAGAATTTTGAGTTTTGTAGTGTTTTGATTGAATTTTGTAGTGTTTGGATTGAATTTTGAGTTTTGTAGTGTTTGGATAGAATTTTGAGTTTTGTAGTGTTTGGATAGAATTTGGAGTTTGGTAGTGTTAGGATAAAATTTGGAAACACTGCATCATTTTATTGATAATAAAAGTGACTTAAATAAAGCCAATTGAACACGACTTACAGTGCAGGGAGTCTGCATCCACGGCTCTCCATCAATCTGCATGGGGAGGGCTTTGGTGGTTCTAAAAATAACCAGAACAAAACAGCTTTTTGAAATAACGAGTCCGAACTTTTTAACACCGGGCTCCAAATAAAGAGCTGTGCCACAGCTGACAATGATTGGGACAGAACATTATTAGACTGTGGCCAAACCGTGGTCAGTGGTTGTAGCAACAAAGTACCTGATGGTGACGGCTGAACACTGGGCCAGGCGCTGTCCGGCACTCCTCAGTCCAATGTGGATCTGCCCCATCTCCATGGCTCCCTCCAGACCCACCACCTCCAACAGCTGGTCTGACAGATCTACGACACACAGAAACAAACGCAACCTAATAGTGCGGCCATCTTTAAGGCTCCCCCTACGATTCAGCCGACCGGGTCCGGTTAGAAGACGTCATGCAATCGAGTGATGGGGCCACGTCGGACTTCATGCACATGCAAAGTAGAAAAACACGAAGGAGAGGGACAAGAACAACGAGAAGGAAGGAGAGGAGGTGTGCAAGGGGCACAGTTTGCCTTCCGCTCTCCAAAATCCTGAATATTCACTGTTGAAAGGAAAAAAGCATCAACAAGAGCAACAACCAGCATCCACAAACCAAACACCTATTAATTAGATTGCGCCGGCGATGCAAAGTAATCTTGTGTTCTTCTAATTATAAATTTATTTTCTGGTTTGAAGTTATGAGCATTGATTTTCCCCCTGCTGGAAACCCAGTGTCGCGCTGAGCCCATCTGTTTTCGGTGGGCCCTTTTGTTCCCCCCTACTCACCGACTACTCACCCCTCCACAAATTAAAGAGCTCCTGGAGCCCCGTTGGTGGAGCAGAGAGACTCTAATTGAAACTAAGTCCCTTTTTGGTGGGCAATGGTACGCATGGTTTAGCAAACTAGCATGCTCTCATTGATAGGACTTGGTAGCTCCTTTTGCTAATGTTGTCTGAATGTTTGAATGTAACCTTAGATGAGCAACAGGCATTTATATAATTTTATAATTTTATTATATTTCTCAACAACAACAAAAAACCACAACAAATCTCCAATAACAAAATGACAAATATTAGTAATAGAAATCTCGTCATATTAACAAACTCAGGCTTCGCCTGTTTAATATATATATATATATTATAGACATTTTTGCATATTCATTTGCCAGCAGAAGCTGAGATCTGCTGATGAACAAAAACATGTCACTAGGAACATAGATGGCTGGTTTGGACTGTTATGCTTTTGCAAGACTGGAGAGCAGTAAGTGTACAGCCTAGCATTCTCTTACCGCTACTTGAGTGGAGCTTCTAAGGAAATGTTTCCTCTCTGTACATATTAAGTTTTGCACCTGAATAGAAAACGGCCTCAAATCTCACTGTGGCGCGATATGTAAGCTGTATCATGTTTGTTGTGCTTTTGTTGTGGGTCGTACCTTAATATCAACATATACACTTGCCGCCGCTATATTTGCTACTGTTTAACAACTTCACTCGCTGCAATCGAGCAATTGTGTGTGTTTGCACAGTGTGCCGACCCCCTGACAACAGTGGTTTGAACAAGGGGTTGGCAGCCTTCTCACGCCAGTGCTGCTCTCAGTCCCTGGCATTCTAGTGTGACGGACAGCGTTACCACAGTGACAGATAAACAGGTGTATTCCCGGTTGCTCGAGGCTACACACCAGTCATTGTTGTAGACCCCCGAGTATTACAGTGAGACTGCTGTGCTCTCAGTAACCCGGGACAAGGCAGACACAGATCCATAGTGGGCAGAAGGTCTTCATCAATGTTCTTCAGATACAACAGCCAGGCTGGTTCAAACACATTTAAACACGCTGTCTTCAGAAATTTAACCATACTGTATTTACACATCTAACCATGGTGGCTTTACACATTTAACCATGGTGGCTTTACACATCTAACCATACTGTATTTACACATCTAACCATACTGTATTCACACATCGATCTAAATAAAAAATGAGGTGATTCTGAGGTTTCTATGAATTCTATGGATTTCTATGTCACAACAAAGAAATTAACTAACCTAATTAATTAAAAAATAATGAATTATATGAGCTCCATTTTAAGATGTCACTGTTTCCTTGTATACTGTAACTCACAGAAGCAAGTCAATGACATACACCCTACAGTAAAAAAAGAACATGCTGTTATTCAAAATAATACAGTCTCACACAGGTACAAGCAGATCATATTTTTACTATTTCATATAATATAGACAACTAGAATAAAAATGACTCATCATTGACTGGAATGTGTGTGTGTTGGGGGGTTCAACAAGGCATGGCAGCTCAGTCCTCATAATTTAGTTATCTCTTCACGGCGAACGATTCGTCGTTCCCAGCGTCCTTGTCAAATACCTGTCCAGGGCAATTGCCACTAAACTGACAACACTCAGAGTGACAGAGAAGGAGTGGGCGAATGACGGAGAGACAGAGAGAGGGAGAAAGAGTCCACATTTGGAGTCCCCATAGAACATGTCTCAGTCGCCCGTCTCCCCCCCGTCGCCCCCCGTCTCCCCCAGCACTCCTCGATCCGCCCCCCATTCTAAATAATTCACCCGCCGCCATTCTCTTCCACCTGAGGGGCTTGTCTCCTGGCGTCACCAGTGGGACGACTTAACATCTCTAGAAAGGTCAGTGTTTTTTTCCCCTAGTTGGAGCGGCACTTCGTGCTCCGGGCGTACGTACGGCCCCCAGCCATCCACTAAGTGTTTACGGGGCCCCTTTAAGACAGCGTTCTCTGATCTGACAGGTTAGGCCTCTCACCTTGAGAAAACCTCCGGCAAGGGCAAAACCGTCGCCGTGCGCTCACTCACAGACCTCTAAGTGCCTTCTCAGGTATAGCCTGACTGTTAGCGTTCCAAAGACACTCAGAGTCCTCGATCGATTTTCTTTTCGGAATTAACCGACGGGAATGACCACTGTAGTGCCAGAAGGCTCCGTGACTTGATCGCGTCGCTCGTCGACCCCGGTACGTTTACGGGTTTTGACGCGAATGCCCGCCCGGCGCCTTTTGATGCCTTTCGCTCGGCTCTTTCGCTTTTCTCCGAGCCGACTGGGAGCAGAACCCGGTGAAACGGATGATGATGCGCTGGGATATTAGAAAAACATGCATGATCCAAATGGGTGCATTCATCAGTGCCTGACTCGTATTGACTGAAATTAAAGAGCGCGGGGATTTCCCCGATACGCCACTGTTGGCGAAGCACACGGGCCTGATAATGGATTTGGTACTTAGGTTTTAACTGAGGAGGATACATCAAAAACTGAAATCAATGGGTTGCCTGTTGTACAGTGTAAATCGCAGGAGCGCTAATTCATAGAAACATCCGTAGCATGATTGTACACATGAACGATTGTCAAATGCCTTCGGTGTGATTTCAGAAACTTTCACTGTGCTCATTCACTTAACTTTGCCGTGAACACGCATTAACACCTGCACAAATCGCAGTGCCAATATAGGACGCTAGCACACGGTACAGTCTCTTTGGGATGAAAGAAAGCATCCAATAGAACACTCTCCTTAACAGAGACCATCCAATAGGACACTCTGCTTAACAGAAACCATCCAATAGGACACTCTGCTTAACAGAAACCATCCAATAGGACACCCTCCTTAACAGAAACCATCCAATAGGACACTCTGCTTAACAGAAACCATCCAATAGGACACTCTGCTTAACAGAAACCATCCAATAGGACACTCTGCTTAACAGAAACCATCCAATAGGACACCCTCCTTAACAGAAACCATCCAATAGGACACTCTCCTTAACAGAGACCATCCAATAGGACACTCTGCTTAACAGAAACCATCCAATAGGACACTCTCCTTAACAGAAACCATCCAATAGGACACTCTGCTTAACAGAAACCATCCAATAGGACACTCTGCTTAACAGAAACCATCCAATAGGACACTCTCCTTAACAGAAACCATCCAATAGGACACTCTCCTTAACAGAGACCATCCAATAGGACACTCTGCTTAACAGAAACCATCCAATAGGACACCCTCCTTAACAGAAACCATCCAATAGGACACTCTGCTTAACAGAAACCATCCAATAGGACACTCTCCTTAACAGAAACCATCCAATAGGACACTCTGCTTAACAGAAACCATCCAATAGGACACTCTGCTTAACAGAAACCATCCAATAGGACACTCTCCTTAACAGAAGCTCATGTCCACTGTGAATAGCACGTCCCTATTCTTACTAATGCGTGAGGACAATCCTCCAGAACGCCGCCTAAGCAACCATTCGCAGCGTCAATGAACACGCTCGCGGTAACGAAAACCGGTCTAGTGCAACTAGAGACGCGAGCTGACAGTTTACGTTTGACATTTTAGTGATTAGGCGGCGCTTATCCAGTTTCATCGCTTATTCTGACTGACCTCAGCTCCTCCCAAAGGACCCATCTGCATTCATTCATGGGTTCTCTTTGATGTGTTCCCTTCGGACATATTTATGTATTCAGCGGGCCCCACCAGCGCCGCCACGGCAGAACTCACACGGAGCCGCGCGGCTCGGTCCCATCCTATTAGGACAGGTTGTGTGTAGCCGCCCACACAAGCCATTACGAGTCGAGTGACAATGTGAAACAGTGACATTAAACTGCCCCCCCACACCCCCCACACCGGCCCAATCCAAACCCAACCGCTGTGATTTAACTTGTCGTCTGTAAAATATTTAGCGCGGCGGCCAGAAAAAAACTTTCTACCAAACTTTATCCCCGATCTCTCACTAATAAATGATAATAAAGCACATGTACAGCGACTGATTATCCGTGATTAAAAAGATTAAAGGAGGCAATTCAACTGTGGCGTTTTGTTTTTGTATGTTTGGTACTTTTATTGCCAACCTTTGACACCGTAACACACTGTAGTGTATTATCCACATGTTTGGTACTTTAATTCCAACCTTTGACACCATAACAGACTGTAGTGTATTATCGACAAGTTTGGTACTTTTATTGCCAACCTTTGACACCGTAACACACTGTAGTGTATCATCCATATATGCCATGTTACCTTGAACGGCAAACTGAAGCTCCTTAGGGTCCAACACAGTTGTCTTCTTATCCTGGGTCTTCTTCATCCCCCAACGATTGGTACGTCTCTTCCTGCTCTCGCCCCACAGGTTGGAGCCGCCGTGCATGCTGGGAATGTTCAAAATGGCAATGCCTTCCAGAGAGATGCTGGTTAGATCCAGAGTGATGCCGTCGCACTTTACGAAGGGTCAAGGGTGAAAGAGAGAGGGAGAAATGAGAGACTTAACATATATTCAAAAATATGTCTAAATATTCGGGTAGCAATGAGATTATACCATGTCTATAAACTATAGATCATTGTGTTTATAGTCTTAAAGCTAGAAAAACAAAACCTTTCGTTCACTTAGCTTGCTGTGCTCGTCTGACAGCGTTCCCTGCTGAGTGAAAATATAAACCGTTCACGTTGAAGCCATTGGATCTTAGTCAATCGGGAAATGTCCACCAGAAGCGGATGACCCCTAACCACTTCCGCTTGTACGGGATCCTTATCAAGACGGTCCCTAAACTGTTAGGGATGCGGCGCGCCTCTGCTCGGAGGGGCCCGTGTTCCACACTGTACCTGCTACTCAACCCTACGATACTGAGTCGCCATCTGCGGCTAATTAATGAAGACCTCTGCCACGGCTGAAGGGTCTGAGGAGGGGGAGATGGATCGAATAGACGCCACTTTCATTATCGCTCAATATCACACACAGCGGGGCCACGCCAGGATAATTACCTGTGTGTTGGGCTAAGGATCGGTTACGAGACCGGGGAGGGGGAGGGGGTGGCCTTTGTCCCTTCTAGACACGACCGCGGAGTGAAATTGGTACAAATTGAGGGCTATTTGTGGATCAAGGGGCGACCGCTGCCCCGAGTCTTTAAACTGTGTGCGCACAATTCAAGTGGGTTGAACTGAGTGTAGATAGGTTGGTATATAGTAAGCACTGACACGACCACACCCGAAATGTATCCGACACCGAATAAGATCGTTTAAAATGGAAGTCATGACTGTCTATGCCCACTTTCCAAGTTATTCTTGCATATTTGAAGTAGAACTTACTATATGTATATACTGTATATATATAGGGCAATTAAATGGCAAAAAATCTAACCTTACATTTCATGCAAGTACTTTGTCTCAATCTCTAAATATTGAAAGCAGGCAAAACTGTTTTATTTACCTCAACTTCTAGATAGTCATGGAGCTTCTTGCATGTGGCGGAGAAGGTCTCAGAGGTGCCAAATTCAAAGTACCACAGCTTATTCTTTGTTCTGAAAAACAAGTCAACAAGTGTAAGGAGACACAACGGTTTCTCCGCAAACATCAAAATATACAGATAAAGAGCACTTTCAATTTTTCCCCTTTAGTCTCGAATTTGAGTGATATATATATTTTTGCGACAGCTTTGGTATGTCATATTTCTTTAAGTATTTTTTTTTTTTAAAAGACCAGAACTATTTTCCACCATTGTGTCTCTGACATCATCCACTAAAATTCACATTTTAAAATACACAGATTGTACCAAATCTCCCATTGAATCATTAATTTGCAGGAAAAATAGATAAAGATATCATTAATCATGATGTCTCACACACGTATATGCCCAAAGGCCAACGTAAAGCAAATTAACCACTGGACAAGTTTGGGGTGATTACCTGGCATTGATATGCAAAGGTGAGAGAGGGTAATCTAACTGGCCCTTCAATTAGGTTCTGGGACTGGGGTGCTGCTCCCCTCGTCTCCTAGGGGAACACGCTCCAAATGCTAAGGCTAATGATCGATGACACTGCTAGTTAGACACAGCATCTGTCTTCATTACAACGTGCGACTCTGTAAACTAGTGCACTACACCAGGCCGGGTCTTAATCTTCCTGAAATTAGGAAAAATATAAAGATAATTTTGCACAATCAACTGTTAATATTGAAAAATAATTATGCTGCAACTCTATACTATATCGAAGAAAGACTTGAGAAGGGGTTTATCCATTTTTCATGAAGGGGAATGAAGTTAAAAACCTCAGAAGCATGTTTAACCTCGAATACACATTTGATTTATTCTTCAATTAGTACGCTAGCGACAGGCTGATCAAATGATTATGAGCAGTATAAACCTTAAACACTTTTTAAAACTGTGGAAGCTGCCAAACCGAGCTGATAACCACACTGACAAACATCCAGTATACTCTCCACATGGACAGTGAGGAGAGAATGGTAGAGTGTTGACCTAAAACCCAGAGGGCACGATCATACGAAACATAGAACATATTCAGAAACACATTCTCCGTGATTTCTTATACTCTCCGGGCGTACATGGCCCACAAGGTGAATCGATATCGTTAAACGCTCTGCTTGCCACAGTTTAGCCAGCAAAGATTACGTGTCTGTCTGTTTGTTCTCCTCAGATAGAGTTAGTCAGCCACAGAAGAACCTTAATCACTACGTTGGGGAAGAAGATATCTATCAACATGTGTTAAGAGAGATGAGCAACCCTCTCATGCCTGGCGAAAACAGAAAAATAAATTACGAGGAATAAAACGAGCGACTTATTATTGTCACGTATGGGTGAGCTGTGTTGTCACGGGGTGTTTGGGGGAGAACACTTCTGTCTGTCAGGTTGATTGGGAGCACATCTGTTTTGGGTTTAGCTAAGCACCGGGCATAGGTTGTTAATCAGTGGGCTATTTAAGGTCCCTGGTTGCTTGTGATTGATTTTAATGTTATGTGTTACTGAGGTGAGTGTTTTATGTAGTTGTGCACTGCATGTTAGAGCATCGTTAAGTCGCTTTGTGTAAGCGCACTTTTATTTACGTTTCAGCGTTTTATGTATGTAGTCCGTATCAGTGCTTCGTGTTTATGCCAAACGGAATAAACACCACGCAGGGATATACGCTCTGCATCTCGCTCTTCTACACTTCACCTGTGGACAGTTGTGACAATTATATATTCCGTTCTGTACATTTAGTCCACATAGAACACCAATAACCAAGCATTGCTGTAATAACTGGCCGTGCACTGACTGCGGCACTCACATTAATAACATCACATCCCGTTCATGATGGGGAAAGTGGGTTAGCGCAAATGTTTCGTCATGGAGATGCACACATTTTGGTAAATATTTTTTCAGCAAGCATTCCCTACAACCATTGGTGGATGTACATAGGAGCCACAATACAAGATGTATTATCGTGGTTTTTGGAAACCGACGGAAGGAAAAACACCAGACAGCAGTACAGCACTGCTGACATGCAAAACTGAATAGAATAAAAAACGGTCTTCACTGGAATCAAAACCCCTACAAGCAGGATGTATTAGTATCAGCAGATAAACAATTCCTCAATTATTGATTTCCTCATTAAGAGTTTTGTCAGGACCATTTAGCCTCTTTATAAATGAGCTTTCATTAACCACTTGCAAGATTCCCTGGGCCGATGTTGATTTATAATGTGCAGCAACGTCAATAGGTGCAAGAGAGAAGTAGGAAGACACAGAGAGAGACCGAGAGGGAGACAGAGTGAGAAACAGAAAGAAAGAAAGAGAGAGAGACAGACAGACAGAGAGACAGAAAGAAAAAGAGAGAGGGACAATACAATAGAGGGAGACAGAGAGAGAGAGAAACACACAAAGACAGAGGGAGACAGAGAGAGAGAGAGAGAGACAGAGAGAGACAGAGGGAGAGACAGAGGGAGATAGAGGGAGACATGAAGAGATGGAGCTGCACGCTGAGATGGGCCACAACACAGCAACATATCTAGCAGATCTCAAACATGACTTTCATGTTACTATTTCAACACAGGTCTGGTGCCCACAAGGAACAAACTGCCAAGGGGAGCCGAGAGAAACAGCACACAAGCCCTCCGGTCGCAGACAAAACACAGATTCAGACACACGAGCAGGATTTGTGAACAAACAAATGCAGTGGTCTTTTTCTCAGGGCTATTCAAAACCAAAGTGGCCGGCGGTGTGGCTGTACCTAAACAATATGCAGACAATATACCTGCAGTGTTGGGTGGATCGTTTCCCACTCTCTCTCCGAAATGATTTCATTTTGTTTACGTTATTTGCATGTTTGAAGCTTTGCCACTGTGACCTTTGGGACACAGGGGAACGGCACAAATCGCTCCGCAGCTGTATCATGTGGTGGAGCCAGGTGGAGTTTCTTCTTGGTATTTACACCCCTTTTGAAACAGCACAGTCATCAGTCGTATTTAAAGAGTCTACAACATAAGATTCGGGAATCGTTTCCGCTAGATTCTCTGTTGATTTTCGCCACTGACTGTAGTATTTCATAAACAAGAGTTTATACTGCACGTTCGCTCTTTAACGGCGCCATGTATTGATGGATAAGATCACACATCAGTCAGTATTGTGTAAAAATGGGTCCCCAGGTGTCCCAGGTGTTTTGTGTAAACCAACCAATTGCCTTCTACTATGGTATGTTTTCATATTTTGTGTGTGTGTGATGGCGGGCATTAATTTGTAAAAAGATATATTCAATACGACATATTTATATATTCACAGTATATTTTCACCAAAAGGCAGCAATGCCCTCTTTTCGTTTTTCTACTTTGCGTAGCGGTTTAACATGGGAATAGATAATCCACACCAGACCGTCCTGTCGATTCTTACTACTTAACCTAACAAGAGCGTCAAGGCAACAAATCACGGCCTTATCTCCCTGCTCATTAGGTAATTAGGAGCATCCAATTGTCCCGATCGGATTCCCGTCCCTCATGGCCCTGATGGACTGGCCTCTCAGCGCAAAACCCACCTGATCTGACACAGCTGGATATAAAGAGGAAGCTCCTATGAGGACGGCCGCTGAGTATCAACGAAGATCTGAACTGAACACGTCGATCGTCTGGATGGGCTTTTAAGGCTGGCTAAAGACAGCTGACTAAGAGATAAAAGCAAATATAACATACGTTCGCTAGCCAGACGCTGTCTATGATAGAAACATTTACAATGTACCCCAGACGCGAGTTGACACCGAGGACCGGACACACAATTTGCCTTCGCCTAATTCGCCTTGACCCTGATATTACCCTAAGTGTGCGCGTGTGAACCGCTGCCGTACTACGCAAGCGCACGGGAGTCAGTTTGTAGCTACAACTGCACTGACAAATGCAAAAGTGTCTCGGGTTTCGCTTGGCCACTGAAGCAAGCAGCTCCCTGAGCCAACAGCCGGGTGCCGGTATCACATCACCCCATCTCCCTACTCATCATTCAACACGTCTAGTTTATAAAGCGCCATCGTGTCACTGTATTATAGGTTGTCAGTGGCGCGGTTCACTGTTGCGTGTCTGTCCTCGGGGGGGCCACAGCACCTTTTGATACTCTTTAATGCTCTTTATGCTGTCCACCGTCGAGGCACCAGACTGAGGCCACATTGATTCCCCCTTCCCCCCCCCTCTGACACTTAATTTAAGCCGCCATGATCTATGACCTTATTTTCGCGCTAATTTCTTCTTGATCAGAGGTGATAAATATCCCATTGACATAAACATCCTCGGTGTGCACTGCCTCAACGCACTGTTTTGTTTAACACGACGACGCCTCGAGTGCTACAGCTCTGACTGGCAGCTTGAGAAATGGCCTCTGTTGTCTACCGTATTGATAGACCCAGTAGATTGTACAACAAATGGGCACATTTGAACCGCAAGCAAATTTGCCCCAGGGCGTGTTTATAATCTCTTCGTATCATAGACCGAATCATTTCATTCAGGGTGAGAGAAAATGCGCTGTCCCTGCCCAAAGGTAACAATATGAGAAGCCTTCCGACCTTTATATTTGTTCTCAATTCATGTCTCGACTCGTTACAGCAAAACGACCAAACGGACAGAACGTACACGGCCATATGAGCCGTTTTAATATAGAGTACGTTAATCAGATACAGGATATCTGAAAATGTGTCTAATGTACATTTTCTGCAGTCTGTTATCTCTCACCCCAGACATGAACATACTGCTGGTGCGGAGGTGTGAGGACAGAACAGTGTAGCCAGCTGGTGACTCCGCAGGGGCCAGGGGCCTGACCGGGTATGGGGGCCAACACAGGGACTGGGTAGGAGTGGATAAGATGTAGTGGTACAACGTCAGGAATAATTTGGGAGGTGACACCATCGTAGAGGTTTCATGTGCAAGTATTGTTGCAAAATTCACTTCACGGCCACGACGATTTGGAAAAAAAACGATATTTTGAGATGCTGTACAAACTATTTGGTAACGTTTAAACAAATCCGTAACCCTAAGATTTACCTCGTCACGGATACTAAACTCTGCCCTAATCGAAAACTAATTCTTAACTTGACAGTTGCCTTGACCCAAATTTTCAAGCTAACTAAATTTATCATCCAGTTGCTTAAACAATAGTTGTTTACGGCTGAATTTTCCAAATCTCTCCTTCAGAATATTTACCTTAAGTGGCACACCCGATTCAATCAGTCTGTAATGAGTCATAAATCCTTTGTCTTGTTAAACCAAATGTAGGGTGTAACAGTCGGACCTTTCTGTTTCTCTTGGCCCGAGATCGGCTCGTTCCCCTGCCAGCGGAGAGGGGTACTCAGTGACATTTGGGACACCTGCGCGTAATGCGCACCTGTTTTGGGTTGGGACTCATTAGTCTCCTATTTAGTTCAGTCCCGGTCAGTCTGTCTTTGTTGGAGCATTGTTTCATGTATATGATATGAGCGCAGGTACGTTTGTTATTTTCCCAGTTAAAGGTACGGTGTGATCCGTTTTCTCTCGATCCACTACCTTAGTTTGTGCCTGGAGTCTGTCGTGTTGGTCTTTAAATAAAGACATTATTTGTGTATCGAAACCTCTGCGCTTGTGTCCTATTCCTGCTACCTGCCGAGAGCTTAATCGTTACATAGGGATTTTGGGACATTTGGGAATGTTCGTGTTTGGGAAACTGGGAATGCTCAGGTTTGGGAAACTCTGGTTTATGGGACTGACTCAGAAATACTGGAGCCGTAATTCTCCTCAGTCAATCAAAGGTGTGTTCATAAAGAATACATGTATCCGAATGTGTATATGTGTGGGTGTTTGGTGCGCAATAGCGGAAGGGGTGTGTTTCTGTCTGTGTGCATCGCATGTAGACTCTCACCCGTGTGCTTCTGTGCGTGTGTGTGTGTGTGTGTGTGTCCCGCTGGGCTGGGGACAGGGCCACAGGTGAGAGCTCTCCAAATTACACCCACAAGTGATCATTAATTATAGATGACATCCTGGTCAGACAAACCGTTTCTTTCTCAAATGAGGTCCGAGGGCGGCCCCTGCCCGGGTCCACAGGGGCCCCCGGTGGGGTGGCGGTCCGGGGGGAGTGTGCGTGTGACGGGGTGCGAGGAGATCCACTGGGTGCACGGCGAGCTTTGATGAACACACAGTCATTATGCTAAAGAGCGCCCCACGCCCGGGTTTCCCTGAGCCTCCAGGAAAGGTTAACACAGGAGTGGTTGAACAGAACAGCCACGAGGACATGAAGAAGAAGTGCGCTTGTAACAACCATTGCTTAAACACACCGGTGGGTAATAGCAGTATGTCGTCAAAGGCTCAGAACGTTGACGTGCGATGGAGCCCAGTGTACTATTTTCCACAGCTTTGTTCAATTTGTGCTATTTAGAAGTCCAATAGTGTTTTTGCCGTTACCGTCCTTACACTCAGTTTTGAGGACACGACACATATCTCCATGTCTATATAGGCAAAGGAAATCGACACGACACATATCTCCATGTCTATATAGGCACAGGAAATCGACACGACACATATCTCCATGTCTATATAGGCACAGGAAATCGACACGACACATATCTCCATGTCTATATAGGCACAGGAAATCGACACGACACATATCTCCATGTCTATATGTCCGTCGGTGCTCGAGGTGGATGCGCGTCCGGCGGACTGACGGACAAGTGTCGCCCGTGCCTTCCATTTCCATCCATTTCGCCCAATTCCGTCCAATGCGATCGATTCTTATCCTCGTCCCTTGATCAAAACATCTTCACATGGCCATGATTCTTTTTCTGTCTGTCTCTCTTTCGCTCGCGCTCTCTCTCACACTCTCTTACTCGCGTTCTCCCTCCGTATTTTCCTTTTTCCCCTCTACGAGGCAGAGATTAGTGTGTCATTATGTGGGGGATCAGTAGCGAGTGAAAGAAAGTGGAACAGTACACTTCAGACGGGGGAAGGGAGGTGGCGGGTGGCGACTGATTGTCTACTTTTAATCCTCGACCTCATTATCACCTCCTGGTCAGGTTGCAGTCAGTAAATGAATCTTCCGAAGTGTCAAATCTTTACACCTTCTGCCTCGTAATCACCCAGAGGTGCAAATCCAGAAAGCCCCCTACTCTCCCTCCGTTCGGCCCGTGCGCTCACCCCCTTCATCAGCCCAAATCCCCGTGTTTCGTAATTACAAAAATAATACGCTGTTATATTGATGCTAATTACATCTGATAAAATATGTATGTCTTCTTAAAGGTCAAATCGGTGGTGACAAATGTATTTGATATCCTCGGAACAGCAGAACACGCAGAAAAGACGAAAATGTACAGGGAACGTTTTTTTTTTTGCAGGTTTCAATGGGGTCGGCGTGTCTGGTGGAGTTTCTCAGTCGAGGGAGAAGGGTGGGAGGGAGGATACTGGTTGGATGTGTCTTCTATTCAGTGTAATGCACCAGAGCCGATTGCTAGTGAATGGGTTTGTACCTGGGTTAGGGAAATTCACATGCGATTAAATCGCGGGAGACTGTAAAACTAGAGTTTGGTGCTTCATTTGAATATGTGTCAGTCTGCGTCTGTGTTAGCTGGCTGTTAGCCATCATGTGGTAGGTTGTGTGTCTGAGTTAGCTAGCTGTTAGCCTTCATGTGTCAGGTTGTGTGTCTGAGTTAGCTAGCTGTTAGCCTTCATGTGTCAGGCTGCGTGTCTGAGTTAGCTGGCTATTAGCCTACATGTGTAAGGCTGTGTGTCTGAGTTTGCTAGCTGTTAGCCTTCATGTGTCAGTCTGCCTGTCTGAGTTAGCTGGCTGTTAGCCTTCATGTGTAAGGCTGTGACTTCACAGGCCTTAATGTACTGCACATATACAGTTCCCCGTCTCCCATCTGCTACTGAACACCAATGGGAAGGTGGTGGCACCATGATAAGTTGCATTGTACTTGCAATGGACATGAGCCCTTGAACAAATCCAACAAAATATGCTACCTTGAAATACTATAATCATGCATTATTCAATTGGCAAGGATATTGTGTAATAGAGAGATCCTAAACCCATTCCCTCTTGTAAATTATTCATTGAATTCCAATAACAGATGGTATAATTTTCTTAAAATATCTCAATCATTTTTCACCAGGGCTTAATATTGTATTAAACAATATCCCTGATGTCTTTGTATACATATTTTTGGCTCCTGTTTTAAAATGCGGATCATTACTGGCATGTAGCCCTTTACCGTGATATTAGCTAACAGTTCAATATTAAATCAATGGCAAAAACATGTATCCTAACGAGTCGTTCCGCTGTTCTTTACAGCATTAGGGTTTTCTTACGAATACACAACATGACATCACAACAGAATGCACAAAGAAACCAAAACTATATTCTAATAATTCTCTTCGCACAGCACCTACACTGGATGAGCTCCAGGTGCCTAAACCATTGGATAATAGTTGCTTAGCACTGCCTTATAAATTAAGTAGTAATATAAGGTAAATACAAAGGTGTATGTTGTCTGCTTTTTGATTTCAAACTACCCAAGCGAATTAAATTACAGACGCAATTATTCTGCGCTGCAAGTAAAGATGTATTGGTTACGTTAAATTATTGATGTGAACATACAGTAGATGCCAAATTTGTTCATCTGCAAAGGTGAACACAACCCTTTAATGTTATCACAGATGGTAAATAGAGGCCATTTATGTAGTGGTTACAAAAAAGTAAAATGTGTTATTCATTTGTGGGTTTCTAAGCAGAACAGGGTACAGAGTTGACGTTTTTGCATTGAAATTATGTGCAGATATTTCAAACAAATAAAAAACTTTAAGGCAATTGATCATAAGAAAACCCTTTTGCACTTCTGTTTGTACAGCTGAAACATTTTGTGCATTTTAGACTCAAAATGGACAGAAATTAAGAGCTTTGTTCTGAAACTCATCAGTCTATTCTTGTTTTAAGAAATGAAGCCAATACTATGCGAGAAATTGCCAAGAAACTGAAGATCTCGTACAATGCTGTGTACTACTCCATTCACAAAACAGCGCAAACAGCGCACACTAACCAGAACAGAAAGGAGTGGGAGGCCCCGATGCACAACTAAGTAAGACACCTCAAAGTTCATCAAATGTCAGCTTCATTAATTAGTAGCAACTAAACACCAGTCTCACTCTCAACGTCAACTGTGAAGAGGCGACTCTGGGATGCTGGACTTGATTTGCAAAGAAAAGGCCATTTCTAACATGGCCAAAATATAGAAAAGGTTAACATGAGCAAAAGAACAGAGACACCGGAGAGAGGAAGAATTGTAAGAAAGTGCTATAAACAGACAGTTTGAGTAAGGTATGTAAGAAGTTCCCATCAAGCCAATCCAACTTGTGGGAGGTGCTTCAGGAAGCATGAGGTGAAATCTCTTCAAATAACCTCAACAAATTGACAACTAGAATGGCAAAGGT
Organism: Dallia pectoralis; assembly: GCA_029465975.1. NCBI lineage: Eukaryota > Metazoa > Chordata > Actinopteri > Esociformes > Umbridae > Dallia > Dallia pectoralis. The sequence goes on along the minus strand of CM055763.1, from coordinate 6,197,534 downwards.
CTGCAAGGCTGTAATTGCTGCACATGGGGGATTATTTGACAGAAGAGACATTTGAAGGACAGAATTAAAAATATTTTTTTCCAACCTTGTCAATGACTATATTACTATATTACTATTCAAACAAATGTCATGTTTGTTTTAAGGGCAAACTCGAATATTTAGAATTCACCCCAAATTCTGAACGGTAGTGTCAATAAAATAATCTAGTCATGCACGGGATGAAGCAAGAAAGTGAAAGACGGAAGCGCAGCATCAAATGACACCCGCTACACAGTACCAGTCAGAGCAGGGTCATATCTGAGACTCAAACGGGGTGGGAGGAGTTAACAAGGGCGAAGACCCCGAAACACGTACCTGCTGTTGAAACGCTCTGGGTGCCTCTCTCTCATCGTGTGGAACCGGTGTGCTATGGAGGCATCCTGAAACAGAACGACAGAAATGCAGCGTGTCAACAACCAATGTCAACCGGCTGTAATGTGCAATATTAGGTGTGCAATGTAATGTAGATGACTCCATTCCATAAAGCTTCCGTGGCTTCGTTTCGAAAGCTTTCGTTTCGAAAGTGTCAAAGGGGCCACGAGATCCACCATGGTAAATAATTCGGTTTAATGAGAAACAGTGTCGCGTGAAACGAGACGCCGCAAAAGTACAGGCACAATGTCGACGCCACGATCAAGACGATGACTCGGTAACACCAATTAAAGTCAACTTCTTTTCCCCCTCAGCTCATCCCGAACCTCAGCCAACTTCGCTAACATTTAAATTGCACCCAAACCACGACACATATGCCCGATGCATATTGATATGCCTAAACAGAACCGGGGTGTTTTGCGATTCCTGGCCAACTCGTAGCCGAGCGGCGGTGGCTGACGTTTGATCCAGAGATGGGGGTATTGACAAAGAGCCTGACGAACAGCACGTCGTCTTTCCACACAGGCTAATTAATTAAACACACATCGCGAGTAATCACAGCTCCCAAAGTACAGGATGCTGCCGGCTCCCCTGGCAACCAACTTGTTTTTTCTCCTTTTTTCTCTCTTTCTCCCCCTTTCCGTCTCACCCACCCCCCTTTCTCTCCTCTATCGGCTCTTTCTTCAACTTTCTCCCATCTCCCCCTTCTTTATTACTCTCTCTTTCGACTTTCTCTCTTTCTCTCTTTTCTTCCTCTCTCTCCCTCTCTGACCTGTGGCTCGATGTCACATTGGCAGACTCGCGGTGGTGTCTGGTGTTTGTGTGCGCGTGTCCACGGGTCTACACAAGTGTGTGCACATGTGTGTGCATGTGTGTGTGCACGTGTGTGTGTGTGTGACTGTGCGTGCGTGCATGTGTGATGACTGTGACAAACTGTGAAATTGACAGCAACTCAAGTAAAGAAGTGAATGCAAGTAACGAACGTGTGTGTATGTTGGTCGCTAATAGGAGCAGCTAGTCTTCATTCACAGAATCGAGTAGCTGCCTTCACTTCATCTCTGAAACCCTACACCCCTACCTGAGTATTCAGCTCTACCATCTCTGAAACCCTACACCCCTACCTGAGTATTCAGCTCTACCATCTCTGAAACCCTACACCCCTACCTGAGTATTCAGCTCTACCATCTCTGAAACCCTACACCCCTACCTGAGTATTCAGCTCTACCACCTCTGAAACCCTACGCCCCTACCTGAGTATTCAGCTCTACCACCTCTGAAACCCTACGCCCCTACCTGAGTATTCAGCTCTACCACCTCTGAAACCCTACGCCCCTACCTGAGTATTCAGCTCTACCATCTCTGGTCTCTCGACTCTCCCTCACCGCTAAGTTCAAAACCCCTCTTTGTTCTCTTTGTACCCCAGCGGTGGAAGAAGCTATCCTAACGTCAGCACAGAATCCCTGTCCATCTTCTAAAGACATGTTAAAGCCAACCTCTATAGACGATCTTCTATACAGTACACCGCACTTAGACCTGTCCCCCTGAACTGTAGAGAACTGTTGAGAACTGAGGAGAAATGTATTTGCTTCAACTGTAATGTATGCTTTTGTCTCGCTAATTCACTCATACACGTTAATTAACAATGTTGTTTATGTGTGATTGTGAATACTAACTTCTGGATTTTACATCATTAGGCGTTTCATATATATCTGGACTGAAGACATACAATTGTCAATTAATCAATCAATCAATATGCTGTCCAGAATTAGTATTTAACAACACTGTGATAATCAATAAATTAAAGTCACTCTGGATATGAGTGTCAGCTATGGCAAAAAGCCAATGTAAACATTGACACAATTGTGTATTCTGTGACAACAAAATAAAAATCAGGTCACTCTTCGGAATGTTGAGACATCAATTGAATTTGTGAATCACGACGATCGACAAATAAAAAAACTAACGAATAGAGAGTCTTTGCTCACAAAAACGGGAGAAACTTGAGGCAACTTTCAGTATTTGTTTCCATCCCCTACCTGAGCAATCTGTTTTAACCCTCTCCTTCATAAGTGGTGCTATTGAAACGCCAGCCACAGGGAGGACCCCCTGCTAGCTTTCTACAAAACGTAAGTGAAGCCAAAAAAATCAATGCTTTTCTTCTTGATGTCTTTTCAAGACACGGTTAGATAAAGACTAAAAGAATCTCCGAAAAATCCCTGCAGACTCCGACTACCTTCAACGCAAGCCAGAAAAGGTAAGATGACGGCTATATCTAAAAGATTGTAACTTGATTTTCGTACAAACGGGACAATAACTGAAAACAAGAGAAAGGACGAAAAGAGGGCTCCCCTTTGGATTGAAAGCCGTACGCCTGGACGTATACTGTAGCCCATATACACACAGCAACCACTTCAAGCCGTCTCCAAACTATAAAACCCGCGTTCCCTCTCGCTCATCACGGGGGCGCCCATCAAATAATTACTACGGCGAAACCCTGGCACCCGAATTAATACGGGACATGTGTAATGTGATGTGCCCTCATAGCTCAAAGTTTAGTCCAATTATGAGTGGTGCTCGGCCAGCTGATGACTCTCCTTCACTGGGAGAGTAATGACTTTGACAAGCGAGGCCGGGTCATTAGGCGCACTGACTGCATTATCTTAGGACCTCCCCTGTGATTAGGTCCGTCCCTCAGCGCCACGGCCTGATTGAGATCATTACACTTCACGTCACATCAACGTCCTCGTAAAGGGATGACTCCATTAATTCCAATGCGACTGGATGCGATGGCCGGATTGGACAGATAAGAACAGGAAGTTGGCTAAAATAGTTGGACGAGGTGTGACGGCCTGGAGTTCTGTGTAAAAAGAATCACGTGAAAACGAAAGATGAAGGCAGATGTGATTTTAGCTCTTTGCTAAGTTTGACAGGAATGGTTTCAAGTAAGCTCTACATGCACATCTACAGACAAACGGGGGTTGTAACATCTCATACAGGTAACTTTTGGCACAGCCAGGCCACAATTCAAAACTTGCAAAAAAAAAAACAATGTATTTACTTAAAAAAATATGTACACCCAGTCAAAAAAGTTTTATTAATGAAACACTTATGAATGCACTATTTCTTGTTCGACACGCTGAAACATTTTGGCTATCTGATCCTAAATTTCCCTATGTCATTACAGAAACAATCTATCTTCATCTGCATAATCTCTGAGGTAATTATTAGCTTGACTTGTTTTGTAATCTTTATCGTGTTCAATGCAAAGTTGGATGCGAAACAAAATATCATATCACACTCAATTCCACCGAGGGCATATGAATCTTCCTAATCCTCGGAAAACAACTTCATTTGTCCACACGTCTGCTCATCGGATACTAATCCCACCGTTAGAAAGGCCGTGAATATAATGTTGTAATAATGACATCTACGTCCGGTTATTAAAGCCACGCATCTTCTAAGGCTGTTACCCTTGGTTTGGTCGAAGGACCTTCACATCATTTGCACATACATTCAAAAAAGCATTGCCGTATATTACAGGCAATGTATGTATTTCGAACATCTCTTCGAATCCTTTCGCCCTGCTAAGTGGAACTGCCTTCGTCGTTATGGGACGAGGCCAAGGTCTTTATTTGACTAACATTTGTTGGGGCACGCATCACTCATTCCCCCGTTATGTTCGAATGTCACAACACCAAGATGCCAAACGTTTCCCAACCTGCAAATGTCAATTACCCTATTTCCCCTGACATTTATCCGTAATGACCCACACGGGCCCTGTGTAATCAGCGTCATTATTTCTCAGATGGAAGGAGAGGCGGCTGACTCCGTTGTTGACGGCTTTAAAGGTGCGTAACTCTGTGCAGGTGAACACAATATGATGTATTCTGCAGGCAGGCGCGGCTGAAGCTTAAGCACATCTCAGTGAAGAATTAACTGGCACTTGATCAAAACAAGTAAGATTACTCGGAAGATGTGATTATGTTGCTGCTATAAATTCGGTATTCAGTGTTATTCAAATTATGGCCTTGCACTATTTATACAAAGCCTAATAAAAGATATTAGATGAAGCTAAGTGGTCCACAAGAACTATGTTTTCAGGCTTGTGGTTTTACTCTGTACCACGGGTAAAACATGCCACTCCACCTTCGACGCAGCCTCTGTTTTTGACCTACTTCTATTTTTTAAAAGGGACAGTTTAGCAATGTTTTATATTTATTTTTCTCACCTTGAAAGCAGTCCGTGGACAGTGTGAGACTGCAGCCCACACTTTATTGCATAGTCAAAAACATTGAACATTTACACAAATATCTAAAAAGCCTAATGCTTTGTGACACATTCTCTGAACTGTAATTTGAAGTGTAAGCAACAACAACCAAGTACTTGTTGACTCAAAACGCTACATATTAATGTAACTCACCACCCCAATAGAGAAGCAGTCGCTGACTCAAAACGCTACATATTAATGTAACTCACCACCCCAATAGAGAAGCAGTCGCTGACTCAAAACGCTACATATTAATGTAACTCACCACCCCAATAGAGAAGCAGTCGCTGACTCAAAACGCTACATATTAATGTAACTCACCACCCCAATAGAGAAGCAGTCGCTGACTCAAAACGCTACATATTAATGTAACTCACCACCCCAATAGAGAAGCAGTCGCTGACTCAAAACGCTACATATTAATGTAACTCACCACCCCAATAGAGAAGCAGTCGCTGACTCAAAACGCTACATATTAATGTAACTCACCACCCCAATAGAGAAGCAGTCGCTGACTCAAAACGCTACATATTAATGTAACTCACCACCCCAATAGAGAAGCAGTCGCTGACTCAAAACGCTACATATTAATGTAACTCACCACCCCAATAGAGAAGTAGTTGTTGATGATGCTATAAGGTACCGGGTCCCCCTTCTCTTCCTTATCGGTGTGTGTCACGTTGATCTTCCAGCGGTCTAACATCACCTCAGAGCTGTGCTCTATGTCCCTTAGGATCTTCAGAATGCTCTCTCCCTCGTAACCTGATAGACAAAACAGACAGACAAGCTGTTAGAAAATATGGATAATATAAAAGAGCAGATAAGATTAAACAGTAAAAGGGTAACATTATTTCACCATTATGACTGCAGGTACACTAACATTTTGATTGAAATAATACAATTATTCACTATCGTTTAAATGTTTGGGGCCACATGGAAATGTCTTTGTTATCGAAGGGAAAGCGAATTTTTTGTTAAAATAACATTAAATTGTTCGGAAACACAGAGTAGACATCCTCCATGTTGTAAATGACTATTGCAGATGAAATTGGTAGATTTTCAGTGGAATATCTACATAGGCATACAGAGGCCTATTATCAGCAACCATCACTTCGTGGTGCATTGTGTTTGCTAATCCCAGTGCACAATTTTAAAGGGCTAACTGGTCATTAGAAAATCCATTTGCAATTATGTTAGCTGACTACTGAAAACGGTTGTGCAGAAAAACTTGGCTAAAATTGGCTTTTAGACTAGTTGAGTAACTGGAGCATCGGCAATTGGGGGTTCAATTACCGGCTCAAAATGTCCAGAAACAAATAACTTTCTTCTGAAACTCATCCGTCTATTCTTTTTAGAAATGAACGAAATAGAAACTGAAGATCTCATACACTGCTGTGTACTACTCCCTTTACATAATAATGCATACTAACCAGAATATAAAGAAAAATAGGAGGACATAGGTGCACAAGTGAGCAGGAGGACAAAAGCATTAGAGCGTCTACTTTGAAATACAGCCGCGGGGCCTCATGGCCTTGATGCCAAACAGCTTGATTTTTGTCTAATCTGACCACAATACTTTCACCCAATTCTCCTATGAATCATTCAGATGTTCATTGGCAAACTTCAGACGGGCCTGTACATGTGCTTTCTTGAGCAGGGGGACCTTGCAGAATTTGCAGGATTTCAGTCTTTCACGGCGTAGTTTGTTACCACTTATTTTCTTAGTTACTATGGTTCCAGCTGCCTTGAGATCATTGACAAGATCCTCCAATGTAGCTCTGGGCTGATTCCTCGCCGTTCTCATGGTCGTTGAAACTCCAAGAGGTGAGATCTTGCACGGAGCTCCAGACCGAGGGAGATTGACAGTTATTTTGTGAGATTGACAGTTATTTAGTGTTTCTTCCATTTCCAACAACTGTTGTCACCTTCTCACCAAGATGCTTTTCGATTGGTCTTGTAGCCTATTCCAGCCTTGTGTAGGTCTACAATCTTGTCCTTGACATCCTTGGACAGCTCTTTCGTATTGGCCATGGTGGTGAGTTTGGAATCTGATTGATTGATTCTGTGGACAGGTGTCTATTATACAGGTAACAAGCTGATATTAGGAGCATTCCCTTTAAGAGAGAGCTCCTAATCTCAGCTCGTTACCTGAATAAAATACCCCTGGCAGCTAGAAATCGATTGATTGACAGGGGATCAAATACTTATTTCAGTAAAAAATGCAAATCAATTTATAACTTGTTTAAAATACGTATTTTTTTTGTTGTTATTCTATTTCTCATTGTTTAAATAAACCTACAATTACAATTTTAGACTGAGCATGTCTATTTCAACGCACCAAATCAGCAGGGGATCTAAAACTTCCTTCCCTCACTGTATATACATACACACACAGGCTACAACTTTCACAGATCACGCCATGCTTAAATAAACAAATCGGCGACAATTGAATTATCCTTTTATTTTAGTATTTTTAATCAGGAATTTAGTGAATAAAACGCACCTGCTCCCCAACGCAGACACCTTGCCAGGTCATTCCCGGTTCCAAGAGGAAGTACACAGACAGGGGGGTTCCTGTCCAGGTTGGCCTTATCTACACAAGATGCACAAAGGCAAAACATCATGACGCACATCACCACCCGGAACATCAAACCACTTTCATGTACAGTAATTCCTTTTTTCATTCAACTTAAAATTGTTTGCGTCTCCAAAGGCCAGGTCCTGGACGGTCCAAGCAGCTCGGTCATTTGACATGACCATCGACCGTGAAGTGAACGTCCAGCCTTGCAGGCTATTTCAGGGGAAGCATTCATTCCGTCTTTGTTTTGATTGATACGAAATTGAGGCAATTTTTAAAAGACAGGACTAGCGAGTCTTGAAGACAAAATAGACTCTGGGTCGTTATTTCTCTAATGACAACTAATATGTCAATTTTGAACTCACATAATCATCCTATTTTGCCTGTGTTGAATCCGCAAGCTCTGACATAATGAAAGTGTTCATACAAATCTTATGGTATATTTAACAATTTCTTCCAAAATAACAACATCAATGCATTTCGCAAAAGTAATGAAAGACAAATTCAATATTGTAAAATGCACAAAATATTCACTGTTTGGAACAAACACAATCAATTGTTAAGAAATATATATATATATTTATACAAAAAAAACGGGAATGCAATTTTGACAAGATTGTGCGGACCAAAATTCCATGTATGCCTAGTTCCGCTTTTATTGCTGAGAGTATACATCAGAATGTAAACCAGTGTAACCCCGGAATTTACCAGTGTGACCCCAGAATTTACCAGTGTGACCCCGGAATTTACCAGTCTGACCCCAGAATTTACCAGTGTGACCCCAGAATTTACAAGTGTGACCCCGGAATTTACCAGTCTGACCCCAGAATTTACCAGTGTGACCCCAGAATTTACCAGTGTGACCCCAGAATTATACAATCACCTATGAAGTCCAGAATCCATCCAACTGTCCCATCACCACCACAAGCCAATACTCTGAAATCTGGAACATCCCGGAAGAAATTTAACCTGGAACACATCAAATGCTCTTAAATAAAAATCTGAAATTAACAAAAAAATAAAATAACGATAGATCACCAATAACAAAATATACAGTCAAAGAAGTTGTTATTATAGTATTATATCTTGGTTCTTGCATTGACACAAGAAACTGTTTAAAACAATGCCACCAGGATTGCATCAGACAATTGCAATTTACACTGTATTAATGTAAATAATCCATCTTTAATTAAACGGGCTGTTGTTGATCTTGGCTACTGTGATTTCTCAAAAAATAATAGATTATGTCTTGAAAAATGTTCTTGTTTTGTCCAATAGTAAAGGAACCGTATCCGAACAGTTTATATCACTCCTCTAATCTGACTGTACTGGATCTACTCACCAGATTCTCACAGAATAACACATATCACATTGGCAATTATTCATTCAGCTAGCTACAGTAGCCTGGTCAGAGGCTAATCAGATCAAGATGGCCAGTGTTCAGTCCAACTTCTTCCGTTCCTTCACAATAAACGAGCCCTAACTGAATGAAAGAACCTCCGAGCCTCATATGGCGGATAAATGATTCGCTCAATTACTTTCCAACTGGGACTGCAAACTGTATTAAGCCAAAAAACAGACGGCTGCGAACATGAAAGGCAACTTTGGGGATATTTAAATACCAAGAAACAAACACTTAATTTGGGCTAATTGCGTTAGCGCTGGAGCTAATTGACAGCAGTGCATGAGGCGGCCCTGGTCTGCTAGTGGTCACCCTGTTAATGCAAACTGCATTACGTACACTTCACCAAATATTAACAAGGTTACAGCCGGACAAGGTCATCTGGAATGTTACAGCTAAATATAGAGGGTCTTTTTGTGCAACAAGTCTCTCACAGACCCGTCAATAAACATGGCCTTTCCGGCAAACAAAGCTCCAAATACTCGACAATCGATAGTGAAAACAGAAGATGGCCGACAAGGTCAACTCCAAATCCATGGAGTAAACCCATTATTTTTGGCGAACGCACACACTTTTGCCCCTCTAATAACAATCCCCAAAGTTAACATCAGGCTAATCAACTTCCCTAAGCGTTTGTCTTTAAAAAAAAAAGATAATAAAAAAGTCCACCAACATGGGAACACGACAGTGATGCGTTCTTGTCTTTAAGTGTGTTCTGAGGGAACGACCTGGTGCATTTGATCCGCTCATCTACCCAATCATGGACGTGGCTAGTCCCCAGCCCGTAGCCCGGCATGCAGCAGCCGGATCGCCCTTGTTGATATGCACGATCACACAGCACAGGCTGTCTATCTGTTCTGCTTGGCCCCCGACAAACGTCCCCCTGACTATATCGCTATTCGCTCACTGTAAACAACACTGGACCCGGAGCGCCGTTGATTTTCCCCTCCGTTATTAGTTCCGTATGTGATGTCACCGTCTAATTATAGGCGCGTGCGCTCCCTGATTGAGTGAGAGGCTCCGGCTTATATTGAGAGGCTCTCCTTGCATGAGGTTCCGTCCATTATGACCGGCCTACAGACGAATACATCAGAGCGTAGTAAACAGTCGCTTGTCCGCCGCGCCGATTCCACAGGTGACTAGAGAACGGCGTGGATGACGACGAATCATGACAGGAGTGTCCCTTGCACTTTAGACAACGTTACCGAGTCTGTGGCAGGTGACCTTACCCTGGCATGGGTCCATTTTTGGCCAGGTTGTACACCTGCCGTGGGTTTAGGAGGTACTGGAATTTTCGGTAGATCCTGAGAAGAGGAAAGGAACCAAAATGAGAGACGGTAGAGACAGTATGGATAATGCAATATATAATGTTGACCCGAAACGTTATGGAATCAATCCCCCCTGATGGCTAAAACGAGACATCTGAATCCATATGAACATTTTGAAATCCAAACATTAACAGGAGATCGTCTAAGTCTTTATGCACTCTGCCATATGCTGTTTTGCCACAATATCATTGTCAGGATCAAAGCCCAGTCATAATCTCGGTTTTGAAAAAATCGCTTCGGCCCCTTCAAAGAAGAAGTCATTAGAAAGACTAATTTGTTTTAATTTCAATTTCATTATATCAACTAGAGCAAAGTCATATTTTGATCTCATCATTTAAACAAATGAGCACTGGAGTCGTAAGGACTGGAATGAATATGTTCAGTAATAACCCAATTAGGGACTTGGTGAAAGAAAAAGGCCTGAGTCTATGTACTGCCAACTAGGGATGTGACAGTCAATGATAGCCATGTGAGATCCTCTGCTGTGTCAGGCGAGTCTGTATGTTAACGTTATGATGCTCATATTTGACTAAATAAGGCTTGAGCGCTGTGCACGTGCGTGCGTGCGTGCACGTGTGTGTGCATGTGTGGGTGCTTGTGTGGGTGTGTGCATGTGTTGGTGCGTGTGCGTGTGTGTGTGTATGCGTGTGTGGGTGCGTGTGTGCGTGCAGCCAGGGACTGTGCTGGAGAGAGCACTTACCTGTCTCCCTGCTTCCCTCCACTCTTTGGATTTACAAACACTAGCAGAGGATGAGTGCCCTCTATAGCTGTGATCTATACACAACATAGAAAATATATATTACACTTACAGTGAGATGACACACAATTAACATGTGTACTAACATACAGTCCAATTATATTTTAGTTACTACAAAATAAACTTTTTACCATTTATAATGTAAAGCTGATGTCAAATATTGTTCGGTCTCATTAACATTTCTTGGTCACCGTTATCGAAAATACAAATACGGATTATCGAAACAACAACCGACATGATACGTAACGTTATCCCGGGAAATCAATTGAACGACACGACTCCCTCGTTACTCAGGCATCAGCCGTCTCCTAATTGGGAGTCCCAGGTACCATCCGTCAGCCTCTGACAGAGCATCGGACAGACACACACTAGGCCTCGACCAGCAGGCTGGAGGCATCGGGGCTGGGGTGAGCCAGAAACAAAACAAGTCTGAATCCTGGGTGTTGCCTACAAGCTGGCCTTCCTGCCGCTCTGTGGCAGGGCGGTCTGTAGCAGGGTGGTCTGTGACAGGGTGGTCTGTGGCAGGGCGCTCTGTGGCAGGGTGGTCTGTGGCAGGGCGGTCTGGCGGGGTGGTCTGTGGCAGGGTGGTCTGTGGCAGGGTGGTCTGTGGCAGGGCGCTCTGTGGCAGGGTGGTCTGTGGCGGGGCGGTCTGGCGGGGTGGTCTGTGGCAGGGCGGTCTGTAGCAGGGTGGTCTGTGGCAGGGTGGTCTGTGGCGGGGCGGTCTGGCGGGGTGGTCTGTGGCAGGGCGGTCTGTGGCGGGGCGGTCTGGCGGGGTGGTCTGTGGCAGGGCGCTCTGTGGCAGGGTGGTCTGTGGCAGGGCGGTCTGTAGCAGGGTGGTCTGTGACAGGGTGGTCTGTGGCAGGGCGCTCTGTGGCAGGGTGGTCTGTGGCGGGGCGGTCTGGCGGGGTGGTCTGTGGCAGGGCGGTCTGTAGCAGGGTGGTCTGTGGCAGGGTGGTCTGTGGCGGGGCGGTCTGGCGGGGTGGTCTGTGGCAGGGCGCTCTGTGGCAGGGTGGTCTGTGGCGGGGCGGTCTGGCGGGGTGGTCTGTAGCAGGGTGGTCTGTGGCGGGGTGGTCTGTGGCAGGGTGGTCTGTGGCGGGGCGGTCTGTGGCAGGGTGGTCTCTGGCGGGGCGGTCTGTGGCAGGGTGGTCTGTGGCAGTGCGTCCACGCAGCTCCCTGACACAGATGAAGCGCTTAACTCTCCCTGTCTGCTATCCCAGCAGGCCGAGCGGTGGATTAATGAGCTCCCTGTCCAGTCAGGAGTGATCCATTACTTCCTCTAATTATAAATAATAATCCTGATTATTATGCTGGTTAGCCTGGGAGGGCAGAGATGAATGTGGTGGCGAGATGATTCATCAAATTTCAGGGAGTCACGCTCAGTAGAGCGTAGACAAGCGGTCGCCACGGCAGCAGGTTAGCGGTGCCAGCGTTGTCTGTCTGTGAGATATTAGGGAGGATTTGAACTGAGACGTTTTTTGTTTTGTTTACCTGTACAATTCAAATTGTTCCAATGCCAATTAAAGAAAAAAAAAATGTTTTCTTAGTTAATGTTGACCTGGTCGCGGATTCAGATTAATTATACGTTGGTTTGTACCTGTAGTCCTTGGCCGTCCACTGTCACAGAGTTGGCTCTTTGCATCTTCCCTCTGCCGGCTGATTGGCTGGACTTGGAATCTTTTCTCAAAGTAGACTGCCTTTCCTGGGGGGGTCAAAGTACACAGACACAGTAAAAACGGTTATCTTGCAAACAGTCCAACACATGTTGTGAAACAAGGAACAGCTGTATATTTGAATTCTCTAGAAGAGGTCCATTTTTGTTTGAGCGGATTGTGGTTCTCTCTGTGATTTCCACTGACCAGTACGACAGGACATATTGTGTTGGGGGACAGGATATGGTCCCTCAGTGGGCCACAGTCACACTCAGGCTTCACATGAGATGCACACTTATTGTGAAGCTGGAATAGGAAACAGTCAATAAAAAAGTTTGTATTGAAGCATAGGTCAGTAAAAAAACAATATGTATTAGAGCATAAGTAAAAAAAAAATTAGACGTATTAAATCATAAATCAATAAAATAAACAATATGTATTAGAGAATAGGTCAATAAAAAACAATATGTATTAGAGCATAAGTCAATGAAAACAATATGTATTAGAGCACAAGTCAATAAAAACAATATGTATTAGAGCATAAGTTAAAAAAAATGTATACGTATTAAATAATAAATCAATAAAATAAACAATATATTTTAGAGAATAGGTCAATAACAAAACAATATGTATTAGAGCATAAGTAAAAAAACAATATGTATTAGAGCATAAGTCAATAAAAACAATATGTATTAGAGCATAAGTCAATAAAAACAATATGTATTAGAGCATAAGTCAATAAAAACAATATGTATTAGAGCATAAGTCAATAAAAACAATATGTATTAGAGCATAAGTCAATAAAAACAATATGTATTAGGACATAAGTCAATAAAAACAATATGTATTAGAGAATAGGTCATAAAAATGTGATCGGAAAATTTAAAACGATCAACAGCGTTGTGACATTTACAGAAAACGCCATATTAACCCTGGATTTGATATTAAAACAGACCGACTTAAAGGCACATTTACCTGCGGTTTATTTTCTATTAGTAGAACACTGGAAACACAGTGAAGCTCGGTGCAAATTGGTTAAAGGAGATAAGTCAGATCAAATGTGCCAGAAAAAAAAATCATCATCACGAGAAACAACGGCAAAATAATGAGGTAGAATCTGATTGCGCTCCGAGGCCTACCGTGATTTGGCACCACACACAGTGAAGCCCGGTTAGGCCCTGGTAACACTTAATGGTTTTGTGACACTTGTCACACTTGGTCGGGCAGTTTCCCTCCACCCAGAAATGATGCATCGCCTGTGGAGCGGCAAACACACACACACACACACACACATGGGGAAATAAAAACGAGATTGAAAACAAACGAGGAAGAGGGACAAAAAACGTACGCAAAGAAGAACAACGTGGAGAGTCACTTAGAATGAACATTGTGCATTTGAGCAATAGTGTTTGTGTGTACCGGCCGTGTGTTTTAAAACCGGGCTGCTCTTGTAATTAGTGAAGCTTAGTGGGAGAATGAGTTTGTTTAATTCCATTAGTGAGGAAGGACCCTTTTGTCTGAGCTCCGCGGCGCGCCGCTGGTCTGAGCGTGCCCGTCGGTAAACACTCCAATTGGACGCACCTCCGTGTTTTTCTTGGTCTTGACGTAGGTGTTGATGCATGACGGAGGAACGCGGGCCACACAGCGTTCGTGGACCGTGTACTTGCAGACTGGGGAAATGAGAGGCGCACGGTTTGACAGATCCCAACAAATAACAGCAGACGTCACATTCAAGGTTGAGATCTTAAGATTGAGTCACAAACTTGGCGTCATGAGGTGTCACGCCAGTCTATTGTGCACTTCAATTGGTGGGTCTATGTGTGGGGCTGTGCACTTCAATAGGAGGTTCTGTGGGTGGGTCTGTGCACTTGAATAGGAGGTTCTGTGGGTGGGTCTGTGCACTTTAATAGGAGGTTCTGTGGGTGGGTCTGTGCACCACAATAGGAGGTTCTGTGGGTGGGTCTGTGCACTTGAATAGGAGGTTCTGTGGGTGGGTCTGTGCACTTTAATAGGAGGTTCTGTGGGTGGGTCTGTGCACCACAATAGGAGGTTCTGTGGGTGGGTCTGTGCACCACAATAGGAGGTTCTGTGGGTGGGTCTGTGCACTTTAATAGGAGGTTCTGTGGGTGGGTCTGTGCACCACAATAGGAGGTTCTGTGGGTGGGTCTGTGCACTTGAATAGGAGGTTCTGTGGGTGGGTCTGTGCACTTTAATAGGAGGTTCTGTGGGTGGGTCTGTGCACCACAATAGGAGGTTCTGTGGGTGGGTCTGTGCACCACAATAGGAGGTTCTGTGAGTGGGTCTGTGCACCACAATAGGAGGTTCTGTGGGTGGGTCTGTGCACCACAATAGGAGGTTCTGTGGGGGTGGGTCTGTGCACTTGAATAGGAGGTTCTGTGGGTGGGTCTGTGCACTTGAATAGGAGGTTAGTTATTTCTATTTTGCTTGAAATACTCCATTAGGATGTGTACGTTGCTGTAGTTATGCCTGATATCGCTTTTCAGTGGAAAATAGTAAAAACAAAAAAGCAGAGAATGAATAATAAATATACGTGGTAAAACTCTGGGTAACTTCTATTGTCCGGGTCATTTTAATGTTATCACAGTTTTAGTGTCTCCATACTCACACGAGCAGCTCAGTCCCTGCTTTCCCAGGCCTATCAGCATGTTCAAACACAGGTTACAATAGGCCGGTTTGTTGAAGTGTTTCAGTCTCCACACGTGCTGCCCGTCGTCTTTCACATTCTAAAGGGAAGAGTTTTGATCCAACGGTTTCACGGATTGGTTTGTTAATTGACTGCTCGGTGATTAGGTGTTCAGTAAAATTAAAGGGAAAAAAAACAGGTGAACGTTTTTTGATTACTTCTGAGTGTTTTATAAAGCCATCAAATGCACTGGCTGCGTTCTTCCGTTTAATCCTGTGTAGTTAATCATGTCACCTATTATGCCAATCATAGTTAAATCACATTCTGATGTCGCTGTATAGGACTTTCTCATTAGCTGATGATGATGATGCGTTCAGGCATATTGAGATGGCAAAAACTGAGCCGATGGCTCCATCTAGTGGATTGAGAGAGCTAGGACGTCTGGGGTACTGTCTGAAGAAGACGTTGACTTTGTTTTGACCAGGGCTGTTCAAAGTCACTCGGGTCAAAAGCATCCCCTCCAAACCAATCATGTATTACATGTTTAAGTTCAATCAGAGTAAAACAATTAAATTGACAAACACATCCGTATTAACCCAAACATTTAATCTACAAAAAAATTATACAACATGTTACTGAATCAGTGTGGTTTTGCGCAAGTTTCAGGATCCATCTAATAGCAAGCACATTTCTGTAGCTGTAAAAAGGGCCACATTTTGTGAAATGAAAATTGTCTATTAAAAAAATCTATTTTTTTAGTTAAAGAGTGCTTCTGTAGACAGTTTGGACGATATAGGACCAGAATCAGACACACCGGAGCCATACAGCCAACCACGGCTCAGGGTGGCTCTGTGTGGAAACATCGGTCATTGAAAGTAATAACAGCGATTATGTAACATATTGTTGGCCACTCACCGTTTCCAAGCCCAAAAGTACAAGCAGAGGGATGGTGGTACTGCCTCCCTGGATCCATTCCTCCAGAGACACAGTGCCATCCTTGTCGTAATCAATCTCCTGCATCATTTCCTGCAGAATCTACAGACAACCCATTAGAGGAGGTACGCGGGACGCCAAAACAGATGATTTTTGACAGCCTCAAAAAAAGTTTCCGTATTTTCTCGTTACTCATAAACTAGAGGGGCTAAGAGTACGTGTGATATTTAAAACAGTATAAAGTCATAGGGGCCCCCTTGCTAGATGTACACCGTTAGATGTACAATATACGTGTGGGGGGCAACAGTATAAAATGGTTATGATGAATAAATAATAAATACAAATATTATAATAAATAAATAAAAATATTTCACCGGTTTTAGCTCGGTCACGTCCCATTCCAAGTATTCAGCAACATGCATCATCTGGGAGATGATGTGCTCCAGTTCCTTGTGGTTAATAACAAATAACAAAAAACTCAATGCAGATAGCACAAGGCAGACATTATTCAGTTGATTGCGAACGTCTTTGGTCTTAGAATGACGAACAGCATGCAATTATCAGCCAGCCCACTAGAAAAAACGCGCAGTACAATCTAGAACAAAAGCAACCCAAGAACTCATACAAGCCTGATGTCTTAATTACTTTCGGCTCGCCTATGGGAGGGCAATCATCATTTGTTGTGAGTTGTCACACGCAGACTGTCTACATTGGAAGTTCTGCACTGTCTCGCCAAGTTGATTGACACGCCTGCGTGCGGCAATGAACGTCATAGTGTTCTATTAAATGGCCCTGTTTGTGTTGGTGGTAGAGATATCCTGTTTCTGCTTGCCACAGTCTCTACGACTCTCCTCCATATCCTCCCCACGTTAGCAAGGTGGAATAAAAATCAAGAAATGTTTCACAATGCTTAGGGTTGTTCGAGTGTGACTGTACAGATAAAAATGTATAAAGTAAATTATGTTCTATCTACACTTCTTGCATTCGTTACATTTCAACGGCATACTTTTACAATATGTGTAAATAAAGAAAATGGTTTACCGAACTATCCAGAGACCCATTTCCATCAGTGTCATAGAGCCGAAACATAACTGCGGAGAGATATAGAATGCATAAGACGCAATAAATAGACAGTGACACATTATTGTGGACTCTTTTCTGAGGAAAACACACTAGTAGACTGCAGAACAAAGTTTACTTCTTGTTTTACGACTTCTTGTTTTTACTTCAAGAGCATAATTTTCTGTTTCGTACGGCACTCCGTTTAATACAGTTAATAATTAGCGCTGCGGTCTGATATGGGCCTTCATTTAGCCCCTAATTACTACTTAACGCCATCACTATGGAAACAGACAGCTCTTTCAACAGAACAGTGATTGGCTATCCAATACAAGGGTAACATACAAACATTCCCCAGTCTTAGTAAAAGAGAATTGTGACAACACCTTTCTCATTTGCATACACATGGATATCATCTGTGCATGGTTAAAGTGAAGCTACCTCCATCTCTCTCAGTACTGCTGTGAATAAAGTGAAGCTACCTCCATCTCTCTCAGTACTGCTTTGAATAAAGTGAAGCTACCTCCATCTCTCTCAGTACTGCTGTGAATAAAGTGAAGCTACCTCCATCTCTCTCAGTACTGCTTTGAATAAAGTGAAGCTACCTCCATCTCTCTCAGTACTGCTGTGAATAAAGTGAAGCTACCTCCATCTCTCTCAGTACTGCTGTGAATAAAGTGAAGCTACCTCCATCTCTCTCAGTACTGCTTTGAATAAAGTGAAGCTACCTCCATCTCTCTCAGTACTGCTTTGAATAAAGTGAAGCTACCTCCATCTCTCTCAGTACTGCTGTGAATAAAGTGAAGCTACCTCCATCTCTCTCAGTACTGCTGTGAATAAAGTAAAGCTACCTCCATCTCTCTCAGTATCGCTGGGGCTCATGACAAACCCAGCTGTAATGCGATGGATGGGCCAGTTCACTAACAACCTTAGAGGAGACAGGGGTGACGTCAAATGTGGGCTGACAGCAAGCTGATGTTTGCCAGACGCTAATGAGGAGCTTATTGACAGCTTCCTACTGTGGTGAGGTCAGGTCAGTTCGCGGCAGCTGGGGGAAGGGGGAGTGAGGTAGGTATCCGGGGGACTGAGGGACAGCTGGATGAGGGGGAAAGGTAGTGAGGTAGGTGTCTGGAGGACTGAGGGACAGCTGGATGTGGGGTAGGTGTTTATGGAGGTGATCCAACATGGCCACATGAAATTGCTGGAGTGTAGAATAAAGCATGCAGGTAAAACGCAAAAATACCCCATGACAGAGTGTTAGGACTGATGCTTGATTTAATCACCTGGACTGCATTAGACAACATCACCTCACCACCGCTGCAAAGCTAATGTAGGACGTGTGGAATGGTGCCAATACAATTTAATGGCATAGGCATTGCTCAAACATTCAGAACCAGGGAATTTAGTCAATGTGGCTTTTTCTGTATGTTGACAGTCTTTGCGGTAATCCCTAGAAGAATCAGCAGAGGGCACTCTTCTCTATCATAATGCGAAAGCGGTGCTCTATGCGTCATAACAGAATGAGCAGAGTGTGTTGTTTGTCCAGGTGGACCTGGCGTAGCATCTAAAGCTAACCAAACTGGCCTTAGAGGGTTCAGTAACAATCTGTATCTTAGATACTTTAGATACGGTTAAGTACTAGGTTATTAGCGTCATGGTTAGGTTGCTAACTGTGCTCCCTGAAACAGCTAAATAATTAATACAATGTATGCTTAATGAGCAAGTCTGTTCATCGAATAATTCAGCAGTGGCTGAGAAATGAAGAGTCTTCAATCTGAGATATAATCTTCAATTATGAAATATTGAAATCAATTTTTAAAAGAGCAGTTCTAGAGTTTAATGACGTGTGGATGAAGTATTTCAATACGCATAGCGATTTTAGTAGAATACAGTGAAAAAATACAGCTACAGGCCAAAGGATGGGCCATGCATGAAAAGATACATTTTACCGTTTGAATTGAAATGTCCGCCTGTCGATATGCAACACGTCATACCTCTTACAGTTACAGGAAATCAGAGAACAGGTTTTGAACAACCCCCTGGACATTTGTACTCAGCATTCTAGCTCTAAGATTTCATTTTTTGTAAAAAAATAAAATCTCATTAACGGCAGGACTCACACTCCAGTTTGTCCTCTGGCCTGCCCCCCTCCAACAGTGAGAGATAGCAGACGATGTCCTTCAGTTGAACGAGGCCTAGAGGTCGGGGCAGAGGCTTCGGTTGAGCGGGCGCTTTCAGAGGGGTCGAGTTCCCTTTGATCAGCTTGAGTCCTGCAGAAGAAGGCCGACGAAAGACGATCAAAAACAAGGCCAGTAGTGATCAACCCGAACGCTGTCTTTTGAAATGTCGACCAATAAAACACATTTGATGTTGTGTAAAGATATTCATTGTAGATGTTGGACGTTTTTCCCAATTAAAGATTTCCCTACTGACTGAACAGTCTCAGTTACTCGTGGATCTGATACCAGGGCATCCTTATTGACTTGCCTGTAAGCTACAGTCCAAAGTAACAAGACAGCCAGGGTGGTCCTCTGACACGGTTAACATTGCTGAATCAGTCACAACAGCATCACCCAGTGAACTCTGAATCAGTCACAACAGCATCACCCAGTGAACACTGAATCAGTCACAACAGCATCACCCAGTGAACACTGAATCAGTCACAACAGCATCACCCAGTGAACACTGAATCAGTCACAACAGCATCACCCAGTGAACTCTGAATCAGTCACAACAGCATCACCCAGTGAACTCTGAATCAGTCACAACAGCATCACCCAGTGAACTCTGAATCAGTCACAACAGCATCACCCAGTGAACTCTGAATCAGTCACAACAGCATCACCCAGTGAACACTGACTAGGATTTACAAGGCCTTCATGTTGGGAGTACAAACCCAAGCATACCTTAACAAGCATAAGGCTTTTATTTTACATTAGACAAATGTATTCTAGGCTGCTGATGCCATCGTTTCAACATTCATTCAGGCTTCTGAAGTGATGATATAGAGGTCCTTGGGGGCAAAGTAGTTTTAAAAATTCAGTGACTGCACACACACAATAGACAATCTACTTTGCCCCTTAGGGTCAGGTTTTAGTATTGGTGCGAGGTTTTTACCAGTAACTCTGGGTTTGTCTGTGGTAGATGAGCTGGGTTTCGGACCTTTGTTACTGAACGATAAGAAAAGATGTTGACAGAACTCTTCGGCGAGCTCGCTTTCTAGAAACGTCTTCATGAAGACCTTGAAGCCTTCAAAATCAATCTCCTGAAACAAGACACAGCACATTTTCTTGGTTAGTCTCTTCCCATGAGAGAAGATTTGAAAATGATGCCTGCGAGACCAAGAAATTCAATTACCTGATTAAGTATTTCCTGGTTCTATGCAGCATTGAATAAATGACAATGAATGAAATAAAGACAATGAATGAAAACCTCCGAAAATGCTACGATATGCCAATACATCTCTATTACCACTGTGTCTCTGTGGCAAATACAATGACAATACTGACCAATGACATTCTTGCATGTTGATAATTTAATTAAACAATTTAAATATCCAAATTCATAAGTAAGTAGTCAGTTCTATTGTACAGTATGAAGAAGTCTGACAGAAGTTCGTCAACGTTCATGAGAACGCAAATAAGACCATAACTCCACCAAGCTGTCGAGAACAGAGTCTGGTGGATGAGTAAAAAGAACACCAAAACTCCACCAGGCTGGCGAGAACAGCTTCTGGTGGATGAGTAACACTACCTCCTCTGGGTTGTATTTTGCCAACACTCCATCTCCGTGGAACTCCTGCAGCACATCTTTCAGCTTCTTGGTGGAGTCTGAAAGGAAAAACATTGAGAACATGTGACGACCGCAAAGGCGTCTAATTTATTCCCGACGAGGACGCTCAGTATGTCTATGTAGGGACATCCCACTGTGAGAGCTCATGTAATTATCTGTGAACCTGCTGTTAGAGTGCTAAAACGACAGTAGAGGAGACCTGCCACCCACCAGACTGCAACCAAAGCCCAAGAGGAATCATTAGCATGGATGGGGCTATAGGCTAGACTTCGCTGTTGTGTCAGCTTCCTGTTTGGTCAAACTCTGGTAGTTTAGCCCCAGGAGTCTCTGAACAGGACTGTTCCATTTCGGCCCTCATTAAGGCAATGTTTTTGTCTATCATCTAGTGTGCAGCGTCAGCACTACATCGGTAAAGATGACTCCACAAGACATGTGTGATTAACCTAATTATTTAAATTAACTTCATATTAATCGTGTGGTGTTACAGTTAAAGTCCTTTATGTGGTCAATTACCATGGCCGCGTCTCCATGGGAATTAGAAACGGGAGTTTAAGCATAGGTTAAGTTGAGGCTGTAACTGCAGTCAAAGGTGCTTAAACAAAGTATTGAGCAAAGACTGTAAAAACTTATTTTACCTATTTCTTTTTCTTCTTCTTTTTAACTTTGTCTTTATAGGGTGTTGTGTGAAGAGTTTTGAAGAAAAAAATATTTTAATCGATTTTGGATTAAGCCTGTAACATATGTTTTGATTATCCTAATTTAAAATTATTTGGTAATTTCTTAACTATGAATAAAAGTTTACCAGTCTAGAGATATCAAACCAACCAACTTATGTTCAAACTATCCTATTGAATTATTCAGTAAATCAATTATCTGCTATAACAAGTCACTACCAATTCCGCCGGTTACTTCCACAACAAAAATTGATTTCAAAACCATAAATACTTGAAAACAAGCTGGCAAGATTTACTACTCAAATTGTTTTTTTACTGCTATTATTTCCCTGGGGTCTCATTTCCTCTCTTCTCCAAGTATCCAGGCATTAAAGCAAAGCACTGCAGTTATGGCTTCAGAAGGCAATTTTTTTCAATTTGAACCAAAACACAATTTGATCCCACAATACTTTGTGTGCAATATAAAATAACAGCAAACACTTCCAAGGCTGAAACATGTATTTGGAGACCAAAGATGAAGGTCAGGGAGTTTGCATTTGGTCGTAAATTTTGTCAACGCACAGAGCAATTAACGAGAGAAATGTCACAGCCAAGTGAACCACTTAATGCATTAATTATTTAGATGTGGTCTGTGCTCTGTGAAGTTCTAATAAAAGAACCTCCCGTAAAAGGCGCTGCAGCAGAGGTAAGGTTCTCTTCTTACCGAATACGCTCTGTCAGCGTGATCTTCTGCGATTGCGTCTTTATTGTGTGGTTATAGGCAAAGTGTTCGGAAGAATATCAATGGTTAAAATATCAATCCTCATTGAAAATAATTGCTGAACCTGAAGATTACCTTGGATACAATGAACGCACAAAAAAATCAGTGTCTCCTGCTATTCTCACTGCTGATTTGAAAAGCGATAAAAACCTTCACCCTAACCTGCATCGTCGTCCGTTCTACATCCAAAAACCTTACAGTAGTGTACTTAACAAAAACTTGAAGTCCCAGATAACTTATCAATCATTGTAATACATGAAAAGCACCAGAACACCGGAGATATTTAATGGTGGAGCTGGAAATATCGTTAAGGGACGCCGATAACAGATAACAGCCGTTGGGATGATTCCAAATGACCAGAGGTCTCATACAGTCTGGGCTTCAGACCACATCAAGTTGGGTTAGGCCGAATTTCACAATGTGGTAGCGATAATCTTGTCTGTTGTGCTCTGATGCAGTCCAAAATTACAGTAACTGGACTGTTAACACGCCATAGATAAGCAGTGGACAGTGGTCCCAATGTGTGTGAGGTTAGGGTACGTACGCAGTAAGTAGTGGTAAGTAGCCCGCACAGAAAATCCCTTTTTAGATCTGACTGTCCACTAGCCATAAAGCATGCAACTTAATTCATATAGCACAATTCATAAAAGCAATTGAATGTGCTTTACAATGAAAAATCGGAAAAATTATCAAATCCATGAATTTACATTGAGAGGACCCCAGACACACACACACACACACACACACACACACACACACACACACACACACATAGACTTACACTGAGAATACTCCTGCAGGAGGGAGAACTCAGCAGGGGTCAGAGTGACCCACTTGTCCTGGTTGGTCATAGTGCCGCGTCCTCGTCTCCTTCACATCACCGAACTATAAGCTCACAGTCTGCTCATCCGCTCCCTGGGAACAGAAAACGGACAAGCAGGTCGTTAGGCCTGATCGATCTGACTCACAGGCTGGAGACCATTTAACACGTAGGCATTGGTGTCGAGAATCTGGGGTTCGGTCATCAAGCCAAACAGTCATTAGGACATCTCTAGAACATCATTCATTTACGTCATCATGGTTCCCGTAACGTCCCGATTGTCTGGGTGGACACAATAAATCGTTCCGAACATCTGATCCTCAAATCAGTGCATAGTGTCAGAGTAGTAAACAGGAGGCAATGTACCGCATAAAACCTGACTGCTGTGTCAGCCTGGAACCATGCAATCTTGACAGGTGGTTAGAGACTGTTGCCGTGGATCTCTAATTGAATGTAGCAAACACCTTTTTAATAATGCCTTTTCCACGTACATTTTTACCTAATGGTTGACAGCCAAGCACGCTGTACCCTCCAGCGTTTTCTACAAATACGTTCATTTCACTAACTAGCGTGTCAAGTGTCCAACAAGAAAGTATCCGCTCCCTGGATTATATGTCCTGAATACCCCAGACAACGTTCATATCGTGCGTGTGAGGAAGTGCAGTATTACGGTATTACAGGAACCAGGATCCATGGGAACTGTAATGATGGATTGCTGCTGGCCGCTCTGAGGAAAACCAGATCACGGGTAGAAGGAGAAGATTGGATCGTGTCAGGAAATTGTGTAAGTGGCAGAAAGTTGACGCCACTTTCTTTATTGCAACAGAAAGATTACATCTTCATGTCGGGGAATTAATATTGTAATAACCTATGAACAACATATATCATGCAATTATTACAGCTTAATGGATGTCCACTATACAATGTGAGGGCAGGTGAGTTTCAGGGTGGTCCGCTGCTAACGTAAACATTTAAGACATGCATAGAGGACATAGGGAACCTGAGTGCCAGACTACTGTCTAACATTATTTAGCTAGTTCCTCTACAATGGACGAGGGGAGGATCTATTATATAGTATCTCTGTGGACGGCTCGTGTCTTGTAAAAAGTGAAGGTGTATGATATGTTCAAACATAAAGGGTAATTCATGATGTGTGGTAGTCGTTTCTATATTACTTTCAGCCTTTGCCAAACTTTTACTTAACCAATTGTAATTACGTTGCTTAATCCTAACCGCAGTCGAAATTGGTTTCACTCCTGCAGAATTTGAATGGTAGCTTAGACAGGGCACTACATGGCATAATTAAAATGTCAAGCCAAAGCGATATGATGGATACACCGTGACACGTCGTGATTAAAACGTCCAGCTATGCTGTTATGTTGTTGCTACAAATTCACCAAAGGGGAGCCACTTTATTTGGAGATTAGGTTGCTTAAAGCACCACTGCACGCTGGCTTGATCCCTTCAGAACCGGTTCCTTTCGAACAATCACAAAACCTCAGAGCGTCGATATCGTGAGAGATCTACCACCTGCTTTCACAAGTGCTGTCTAATGAAAGAGCTGGCATGCATCTGTTTTGTGAGTGTGTTTGTTTGTAGGCATGTAGTGTGTGTGTGTGTGTGTCTGTGTAAGTGTGTGTGTAGGCATGTAGCGTGTAGGCATGTACAGTGTGTGCGTAGGCATGTAGCGTGTGTGTGTACGCATGTAGTGTGTGTGTGTGTGTGTAGGCATAGTGTGTGAGTGTGTGTGTAGGCATGTAGCGTGTGCATAAATGGGAGGTGTGTGTCGTGATTACATGCATGTCAGCACGTATGTGAATGCCTGTGTAGGGGCATAATGTCTACATACGTGTCCTGGGCTCAACAATAACATATGTGTAAAAAACACCTTCACAACCATACTGTTATGTGTATATCTGTATAGTGTTACCATAACATAACACATACTGGTATGTGTATATCTGTATACTGATACCATAACATAACACATACTGTTATGTGTATATCTGTATACTGTTACCATAACATAACACATACTGTTATGTGTATATCTGTGTACTGTTACCATAACATAACACATACTGTTATGTGTATATCTGTATACTGTTACCATAACATAATACATACTGTTATGTGTATATCTGTATACTGTTACCATAACATAACACATACTGGTATGTGTATATCTGTATACTGATACAATAACATAACACATACTGTTATGTGTATATCTGTATACTGTTACCATAACATAACACATACTGTTATGTGTATATCTGTATACTGTTACCATAACATAACACATACTGTTATGTGTATATCTGTATACTGTTACCATAACATAACACATACTGGTATGTGTATATCTGTATACTGATACAATAACATAACACATACTGTTATGTGTATATCTGTATACTGTTACCATAACATAACACATACTGTTATGTGTATATCTGTATACTTTTACCATAACATAACACATACTGTTATGTGTATATCTGTATACTGTTACC
This sequence comes from Dallia pectoralis, assembly GCA_029465975.1. Taxonomy (NCBI): domain Eukaryota; kingdom Metazoa; phylum Chordata; class Actinopteri; order Esociformes; family Umbridae; genus Dallia; species Dallia pectoralis. The sequence goes on along the minus strand of CM055763.1, from coordinate 6,171,944 downwards.
ATAACATAACATATACTGTTATGTGTATATCTGTATACTGTTACCATAACATAACACATACTGTTATGTGTATATCTGTATAATGTTACCATAACATAACACATACTGTGTATGATCAGTCAGGTGTTATGTTATAGAATAATGGTGGTTATTGATGTTATAGCATATTGGTGATTATTGATGTTATAGTATAATGGATATTATTGATGTTATAGTATAATGGGGATTATTGATGTTATAGTATAATGGTGGTTATTTATGTTATAGTATATTGGTGATTATTGATGTTATAGAATACTGGACATTAATAAATGCGTTATATGAACCTATTGTGGTGCCCTAACAAATTCACATCTGTTCTCTCCACAACCCCTTCAAGGACTCATACACTTGTATTGCTCTCAAATATAGCTATATTGTTCTTCTAATACACATGTATCACATACCGAAAAGCAAACACACAAGGTAAATTAAATTCTCTGTTTGTCTGTCTCAGTGTAACACATATCATCTTCCTAACATCGACAGAACTGCAACCCAAAGGCACATTTCAATAAAAGCATCGGTCATAGCAACAATGCATCAGTCACGGCAACTAGCGATGTGATTGACGGGTCTGACGGTGGATAAACTAGCCGCACGCCGCCGTTCACTTCTCCCTTCTGTCAGTCTCTCCATCAGTGACTGGGTCTGCATACTCTGTCCGCTGGTGGGTTCTACTGCAGCAGACGGATACTAGAACGGAGTAGCTGACGATATCCATCAACAGATACGCATATTGTACTACAGATCATTACGCAACACGACTCTACGCTACACACACTCACAAACAGTGAAACATGAATGATTCCTGCTGGCCACACAACAGCAGACAGACAGCAGACAGTATCAATAGGACAAAAGACACAAACAGCAGACACTCACCTGCCTGATCGCCGAGGCAACCGTACAGGAGCAGAAGGGAAGTCTTCCTGCCAGATGTTTACGTGTGACGCTTGCCCAGCCTGTCACACACACCTACATCCTGGTTGCTCTTACACACGCACACACACACACACGCACACACACACAAACAAATAAACACACACTTACGTCATGTCCCAACTGAATGCACTTGAGTAGAGCCTTGAGGGTTCGTCATCAGATGGGGTGTGTGTGGATTCCCCCTCAGCTTCGTCTGTGTGTGTGTGTGAGTGTGTGTTTGAGTGTGTTTTTTTCAGAGGCAGTCAGTGCTGGAGACTGAAAAAAGCGCGTGTGTGTGTGTGTGTGAGAGAGAGAGACAGAGGGCACAGAACGATGTCTGCTTGCCGCTGTAATGATCATTCAGTTCCCATGTTCGCTGCTTACGTCACACTCTCTCTCCACTCCTATCACCTCCCCCTCTTTCCTCCAGAAGCTCCCCATCACTTTTTCTCCCTCCCGGTCTCTCTCTTCCTCCCAGACTCCCTCCCAGTCTCTCCCTCCCAGTCTCTCCCTCCCTCCCAGTCTCTCCCTCCCAGTCTCTCTCTCTCTCCCAGTCTCCCTCCCAGTCTCTCTCTCCCTCCCAGTCTCTCCCTCCCTCCCAGTCTCTCTCTCCGTCCCAGTCTCTCTCTCTCTCCCAGTCTCCCTCCCAGTCTCTCCCTCCCAGTCTCTCTCTTTCTCCCAGTCTCTCTCTCTCCCAGTCTCCCTCTCAGTCTCTCTCTCCCTCCCAGTGGCTCTCTCCCACCCAGTCTCTCTCTTTCTCCCAGTCTCTCTCTCTCCCAGTCTCCCTCTCAGTCTTTCTCTCCCTCCCAGTGGCTCTCTCCCACCCAGTCTCTCTCTCTCTCCTAGTCCTAGTGGCTCTCTCCCACCCATGTCTCTTTCCCAGTCTCTCTCTCTCCCAGTCTCCCTCCCAGTCTTTCTCTCCCCCTCCCAGTCTCTCTCTTTCTCCCAGTCTCTCTCTCTCCCAGTCTCCCTCTCAGTCTCTCTCTCCCTCCCAGTGGCTCTCTCCCACCCAGTCTCGCTCTCTCCCACCCCTGTCTCCCTCCCAGTCTCTCTCTCCCCCTCCCAGTCTCTCTCTCAGACACTCTCCCCAGTTGCTGTGGAATCATTAGCAGGTGTAATATTCCCCCATCAGCCTGTGATGCTGGATCTGTATTAGATAGGAGCCCAAGGCCGATAACATTAACCCTTGTTATCAAAAAAGGACACGTGTCGGGCTTGACATTTACACTACACGTTCTAGCTTCTAACAACTGAAATGCAATGGAGAGTTTATAAGGCTATCCTATTATTATAAAAACGTAACGTTTAATATTGTAAGTGTTCACCGCAGACGGACTGAACACATGAATAAATGATGAGGTTTTGCAGAAATGCTGTGCCATATTTCCTATGATGCACCTCCTGCATCTGTTATGCACGAGCCACACAAACAAGATAGAATATGGGGCAAAACACCCGGCCCTCCAGGCTGCCTACTCCACTCTGCTCATTGGACCAAATCTAATACCCACCAATTCATTTAACATCCCAGGTTTATGTGTCATCCACCTCTAACCCTCCAATCCCCCCCCCCCCCACACACACACACACCTTTTGCCCAACCACCACAAACGTTAACGGCTGTATTATTGAACAATTACAAAAACAATTACAAACAATTCCGTAGAGGCGGCCTGATAAACCAACGTGCCAAATCGACCAATTCCTTCACTGCAGCTGTTTACCGCATTTTATCAGCAATAAAAAAACATGTACTTGTCATGTTTTATTTAAGGGTTCAGATTGAATGTGGATTAGTCTATTGTGCTTCAATATTTCTCCAACCGTAGCCTACCCCAACAGCATTCCAATTAGTTCTCCAAACAAAAGTGCTCCAACAGCATTCCAATTAGTTCTCCAAACAAAAGTGCTCCAATAGTTCTCCAAGAGCATTTTGTGTTACCTTGTCCTGATCCAGTTTGGCCTCTATGTTCTCACATCATCTCCGTCTCTCAATCAACAGTCCTCTATGTTCTCACATCATGGGTATGTCCAGGTGTTCCTTTTTAGTCTTGACCATTTATGTGAGTAGTTTTTCAGTAAGTGATGCTATACACCAGTCATGTACCAGACACAAAAAGATATAACTGTTACCCCCGTAAGCGCATTACAATCCCCCCCACAAAAGGTGTAGCCCCTGCAGAGTAAGGCAAACAACTACCTAAACGACTCGGAGCGTGTGACCTAAACGATTGAAAATGCTTGTGGATGTGATAAACGCTAACTGACTAGTCATTTCACGCCAGAAACCTCAGAAACCTGCAATATTCTAAAGAACAACAAGGCCAGTTAATATAATCTGGTTCACTTCCGTATATCCTTGGTTTCCAAAGCTGTCGGCAGATGTTGAGTTATGGATTAGGTACAATGAAAGCCAGAGCTGGATCAAAATGCCCCTGCAGACATTAATGAAGTAGTGTAGCAAATACAAATGCTCACACTGCTTATTGGAAGGAGGTTAGATGAACACATAACACTGTCAGTGCAGGTCCACAAGACACAAATGTATTGGCGTGTAAAGCATTGGCGAATGCAATGCATTTACACACACGATAAGTTCTGTTGATTTAACCGTACATAGACTAGCGCTTCTGGTGTAATTAGCTACGCATCTGCAATTAGCGACGCATCTGTAATTAGACGTGCCTTTTGAAAGCAAATGTGATTTATATATCATCACTGTTCCAGAGTTGGAGCCGTCGCATACAGTGAACTATTAAGCTAATACTGACAACCTTCGGCAAACATTTGTTGGCTGAATAGCATGTTATACTTTTGGATGTATCTAATTATCTAATTATGCAAGTATGAAGGAGGTTGAGCTATTTTCAACTGTACACAAATGTGTAATATTACGCTAGAGTCATGGTTTTTGCTGAGGTTTGCACAATAGCGCTGCTACGATTCAATACCTACGTAGCTAGTGTAGCTAGTTCTGGGCTAGCATTAACATGTGGAATTCCAAATCTGGTGCTAACAACAATGTGTTTCCCAGTGTACCGTCTAAGAATTTCAACAAACTGGCTGGACGGGTGTTATTTCTGTAAAACTTTCTTATTTATTCAACTAAATGAGCATTCCTGTGTGGTGCTGGTTATATGTATTTGTTTCAGAATGCTGTCTAGGGGATTAGCAAAGCCGTAAGTAGTACGGATGCTCGGGGTCTGTAGCCACAGAGAAAATATCCAAGTGGTGATGATTAGGCCAGAATGTTTCGGCTTTGTTGCCGCATTTCTGGAGCCTTTTATACGTAAAGAAAAGTCTGTATGTAATTGGCAATTGGCTTGGGCAAATCGACTGCGTTTAGGATAAGTACAAAAGGAACATCATATACCCCTCCCTTGCCACCACAGTCAGAGGTGAGAAATATTCAGTCTTTGGCTCGGGGGGGGATGCCACAGTGTGTTTCAGTTGGCTGCTAATGTGATTTAGTGTCGGTTCACTGACTAGCACATCACACTGCCACATGTGCTTTGATGATCTCAAACTGGCACGACCTTAACTTTGTGCATAGCTAGTGATCGAGCAGAGCCTGTGGTACAAACAGCACAGTCGATATCAGATCTCAGTCCACCACCTCTACAGCCGTATATGGAATAAATCCTGGAGTATTGTTCAGTGGCAGACGAATACGAAAATGATACAAAGAAAATACTCATGAATGATGGAGCCAGTGCATTTTATGTACATACATCTTTAATACATTGACAAGAATATGGTGCCAAAGGCCTTTTTCAAGTTGTTTTGTTAACAAAGATTACATTTAAGCCTTTTTTATTTAGGACCTTACATGCTGTCAGTAATGTCAAGGAGCCTTTAAAATGTAAATTCCCCTATCTACGCTATTCTATTTCTATCCGAGGACACTAAAGCACGGCACACATTTGCAATGGCAGGCCACCTTTTTTAAATGACATATCCGTCACTGAGGAGAGCCTCATATTGAGCAACAGTGGTCTGGAAATTGCTTGTCTACCTTCGGGTTCCGCAGGTTCGCAGCTGCATGGTGCAATGACAGTTCTGTTGGTTAACAGGTTGCCATGGTAACCGGTGTTACATTCATTTGCCAGGGACATGAGCAGCGGTGTGGCGACTCGAGGCCTGTGTGATCCGAATGCTTGAATACATGGCCATTAATTCAATGACATTTGGACACCCCGTGGCAGTGGTGCCTGTGGACACTGCCGGGTGTCACGGATGGCCAGTGATGTGGCCAGAGGTGGGTGTGAATTACAGGGCCCAAGGATTGGGGAGCCCCGCTGAATGTAATAATGTCAAGTGAGGGGGCAAAGACATACATCTTATTTTTTCTTGGCCACAGCTCGTGTCACAGACTTTTTTTCTTCTCCCCAAATCATTACAATAACTGTCAGCGTCTGTTTGTAGCCCATGCATTTCTTAATTATACGCTGTTGGTCTCCGAACGCATAACGACTTGTGTCGTTATAAAATATATTCCAAATTAAACCAAATGAAAGAGGTAGGGTGCTTGAATAATTGTCAAAGCCATACAGTTGGCAAGGTGGCATGCGATGGCCACCCTTGAAATGAGTCTTGCCACCCCGATTTCGACCTAGTGATTTCATAGAGGCAGATGATGGACGGAGATTCGTGGAGATGTTTGGAGTAACAATTCATAGAGATGGGTAGACGACAAATGCATAGATATAGGTAGAGTGACAATTCGTAGTGCTTGGTAGATTAGGAATTAATAAAGATAGATTGAAGTGACAGGCCGACGAGCAGTTCAGGGAGATAAATGTGTAAATAGTTTGGCATTTAGGGAATGTAGTGACACTTACAGAAATGTTTTTACCAGCTGTTAGGTAGTTGAGAAAAGTTTAATCACGATCAATTATAAATTATGTCTATAACAACAAAATGGAGAGAAAGTGAAAAATGTGATCCCTTTTAGCTCGTGGTCAATAAAGGCATGTTGCGAAATGTATAACCTCTGAAATTAACAATGGCTGTTTTTCTGTTTCACTAAAGAACACAGCTAACTTGTCAATTGTCTTAGAATTGCTTGTGTAGGAAATGCCCTAGAACCAGGGTATTAATGCAAAATAAACACACACTCAGTATATTTATATCCCTATCTTACAAATGTGAAGTGTGTGTCTTTGAACATGTCTTTGTAAACCATGGTACTTTCAAGTTGTGGTATATTAATTGAAATTGTACCCGAATAAATACTGAGAATGCAAAACAGGTTTGTTATACCATGGGTTTATTAATAAAATCCTCTTTATTCAATTTAAAATGTGATTTTGGCAGACGGAGGGACACAGATATTGTGTAACGAGGTATTTGTTGTAGAGCTTAAGGTTAAAATACAGTTAATAATATTCTCATTGGCTTTTTTTGTTAACAGGAATGTATTTCACAATCAATCAATCAATATATAGTGCAATTAAAACGAAAGCAAGAGTAATTACAGTCTCATACGTTGTAAATGATCGTAGACATACAGAAGCTTGTATGCTGGTTAATACATGCTATGTCAAACATGACCACGTCGCCATAACCCTAATTTGTTACCAAAGCCCTTCCACCAGCGTGTGGATGCTGGCACATTCCGTCATGCAGTTTCATGCCCTCTTCTTCTTGACCAAGAACAATTGGCTGAACATCTGCAGGGCCCAGCACAGCAGAGAGAGGGAGACAAATGCCTGCGGGAGAGAGAGTGAGAGACAGAGAAACGATGAATAGGTCCGTAAATAGACAGATTGGTGATTCAATTACATACTCCTAAACGTCCACAATGGCGTATCTGACAGTGTTTGACTTTGTTGTGTCCACGTGTCCGCCGAGCATAAACGCCTCCTCAAAATGGACTCGTGTAGATTAGTGGTGTTCTGTTAATATTATCGGTGCCGTATGTGAGCTGGGGGGAGTGTGGCCAGACAGAAAGGCAGCCCCCATCCCAGCTTTCATCACACACATCGTTCATGCAAATCACTACCGCGGCTTCCCCTGGTTCAGATAAACAAGCTGATATAAAAAATGACAATGTGCCGAGTTTTGGTAAATAGTACAAGTGCAGCCTGCCTAAGGAGATCCATTTATTTGTCTTGCAAAACTATTGTACTTTCCACACTTTTCCCATTGTCGAGTTATTCCACGTTAATCTGGCAAGTCTGGCTCGTTAAGTCAGCCCGTACAGTTCCAGAGACGCCGCTCTTTTCTTTTTAGCAGTTACCCTGGTGGGCCGTTTATCAAAAGCACACGTGAAGGACAATACGCGAGCAGTTCAATAAATTGGCCACGGTACTTGTGGACATTAATTCAATTAAATTGCATGTAAAATATGTGTGCCATGCATACGTAAAAGGACGTTTTTTGTGTACATGTGACAAAGCCTGCATGTGATATCGTGTTGGGTACCCAGGGACTCAGCCTTCAGTTTTGGGAAACAAGAACCTGTTGTGAACTCCCTGTCCCATCAAACCCTTTATATCAAAAACCTACCACTGGTTTGCATGGGCCAAATATCTCTGGTTTTATGTAACCTGACGAAAGCACCGGATTCACAACACGTACTAGTTCTATGTACCAAACTCCCAAGCGTTTGTTTCATGACATGGTATAAAACTATTATTGAAATAATCATTCACCTCAGAGCAACTGAAATAAAACACAAATGTTTCCTCGCCAGACAAAAATGGGACAATATAAAACATGTGAGGACTGGCAGAGTCAACATTATCTCCCATGATGCACTTATGCAATGGGTCAAGAAGTCAGCGTCACGGGAGGTTACGCCAGAGGGTTCTGGCAAAAGCGATTGTGCGGCGCCTGCCCCTCCCCCCGCCTACTCTATGATCTGGGCCATAAACTGCATCCTACCTCGCAGAGCGAGCCAAACCAGGCCCCTGTCCATCACAGGCAACAGCCTGATGGGAAAAAAGTACCGTTTCCTCTGGACGCCACAGCTGTTTTCCTGCCGAGAGGGAGTGAGGGCGTGCAACGGGGCCTGGAATGTCCCCCCGCTTTTCCGCCCTCACTACCTGTCCTGGCAACAGGTTCCCCACTGTGGGAAAGAGAGGAGGAATGGAGGAGGGGTGGTTACAGAAGGAGGCCCCCCGGGGCCCGTCGAAGCGTCTGAGGCCCCAGGACGGACAGACATCTCGACGTCGCGGGACGGCACGCTGTGATGTGCGCGTCAGCCATCCCCAAGACGGATTGGGATCAAAAGTGGCACGGGGCCTCGGCCAGTACCCCGCAAATCACATGAGAGGCGGAGCTAAACACGCAGATGGCAGGCGCCTCTTCATCAAAGCGGCGCGTCGGACGGACCCGAAATCTGCACCAATCGCTCGGCTGGCCGTGCTGTGCAACATTTTTATAGACTTCTCCCGGGAATAACGCATGTGGGTTGGATTAAGTGAGGAAGCAGGGGGTGGATCGTCTGCAAATAAGCACGACAAGCGGAGAACACTTGTTCACCTGGTAGGAATCGCAGCATATCCGCCCTCACTCACTTTGTTCGGATTTCAGGACGTGGTAGTTTATAAGAACGGCCCTATGAGTCATACAAACAAACACAGAGCACGGCCAATGGCAATGCTTGGGGTAGATTACTACGACGCAAACTAGGGGTTTACTTCTCATGTTGAAATGACAAGAGGTCAAGCATTATGTACATTTCCACTCTGTTTTCTGCAGAGAAAAACAATTTAAACAAGTAATTATGGAATAAACGCAACCAAAAACTTTGCCATCAATCCTTTGCTAAATGTAGTGGTTTTATAATAAGCAGTGCTGTACATCTGGAATTAAAGTGCAGTCTAGAACTCAGCTCTAGCCAATCACAATTAATTATTGCATTGAAGGAAAAAAATGTATGTATTTAAATTGTATTTATATTTCGTACGATTTTCAGTATAGTAAAATGGGTTGAAATTATTGACCAAAAAAACTGGGAAAGAAAACCCCTCCCATAAAAGTGTCCATATAATTTGATGTATCTAAAGGAGGACTTCTCCATCATGTGTATGACAGCTAAAGTTGGAGTCTCAATTAACATGGTAAACATCTCGATTAACATTAAAAATATACATTTCCCACAGCGTGCATGATGGGAAGTCAATCGACTCCATGCAGCTCAGCAGTAACTCATATTTTAGGACTACCTAAAACATGTTGTGAAATAAGCCACACCCATAAGACACCTGATTGGAGGGATCCACTCCAACGTTGTCAGACCTCCTAACTACCCCAGGCAAGCGGCACACATGAACATTGAACACGGCAATGTTAGGTTGAAGAAACCCGGGATAAGGCTGCTTTTTAGGGCGCTAACTGGTCCAGTTCTGATGTCCTCGTGTCCTTTACCAGGATTAATTCAATTAATTCACCAGGTGATCAGCGTCTCCCACATTTGGGCTACCTGAGTCGGTCCCGGGCAGTACCGGGTTAACGCGGTGAAGACCTTAGTTCTTCCAAGCAGCTGCACTCGTGATTGAAACGAAAACAGTGCAGAATGAGTGCAAAAAAAAGTCTGAACCTTGATATATGACTTGTAATGGGATGTTTGTAGAACTCCCCACCCATCCATATGGCCGGCCTGCATGCACATTCACATGACAAAACCCACGCTGTCTAGGAGAGAGAGACAGACAGTGAAATCGCCAGAGAGACGGACAGTGAAAGCACCAGAGAGACAGACAGTGAAAGCACCAGAGAGAGAGAGAGAGAGAGAGGGGGAAGAGAGACAGACAGACAGACAGACAGTGAAAGCACCACAGAGAGAGAGAGAGAGGGGGAAGAGAGACAGACAGACAGACAGACAGTGAAAGCACCACAGAGAGAGAGAGAGAGGGGGAGAGAGAGACAGACAGACAGACAGTGAAAGCACCACAGAGAGAGAGAGAGAGAGGGGGGGGAGAGACAGACAGACAGTAAAGGCACCACAGAGAGAGAGAGAGAGAGAGAGAGAGAGAGAGAGAGGGGGGGAGAGAGAGACAGACAGACAGACAGTGAAAGCACCACAGAGAGAGAGACAGACAGTGAAAGCACCACAGAGAGAGAGAGAGAGGGGGGGAGAGACAGACAGACAGACAGTGAAAGCACCACAGAGAGAGAGACAGACAGTTAAAGCACCACAGAGAGAGAGAGGGGGGAGAGACAGACAGTAAAGGCACCACAGAGAGAGAGAGCAGCAACACTCACACATTTGCTTCCTAAAGAAACCCCGTCTCAGTCAATCGGGTACAGAAAAAAACATACAGAATAATAGAATACATTCTTGATTAACTAAAAACGGCCTCTGCTAGCCGTTATGTCAGCAGGATGTCAGAATACAGAGTCATCTTTTTCAAATCTTAGGTTATTAAAAACTACTCTTGTTCATCAGGCCTTTCCTTTTCCACAGTTCAGAGGTCAGCTAAAGGGAACAATGCAGACGCTCTCATTCAATCCACTTACAGGAGAAAGTGCCTTGCTCAATGGCACAACGGCAGCTCATTCACCCGTTCAGTAACCGGCTCAACTCTTTAACAGCAAGGTTATCTGTCATCCTAACCTTCTGGCAGTTTGGGTGGACACACATTTACACTTATTACTGCCCCAGGGCTGACCCCTTAGAACAATGGTCTCAAATGGCGCCAGATCTGACTTATACCCACAATGCACGGGTTTGCTCGAGAGAGAGAGAGAGAGAGAGAGCACACGGGTTGGAAAGTTGGCAGCACCGCGAAGCAACCAGAGCGGGTCCAGAAACACAGGATGAAAAAACAAAGGACATGGGGGGTGGGGGCGAGGGGATGGAGGGTGTCTGCCTTGTAAAATCAAGCCCTGTGTACTTTGATGTCACAATCAAGCCAGAACCACAGTGCCGGAGTCTCAACGGACCTTCTGGAAATCAGTTCAATGGGATTCCACAGAGCAGGACGAAGACGGATGGGACTCCCGAGACGCGATCTGGGCTTCCTCCATCGCTCCACCTCCACCTCCGTCTCCCCACCCTTGATTCTCTATGTTGCGTGTGTGTACTGCAGAACCTCGCCTTAAACAGTGTGGCTAGTGACTGGAACCAGAACTGTACTGGCTAGCGTGTCACAGTGGGTCAATACTGGGTTTGTGGTCCCGCTGCCGTCCTCTACGTCCTGGTCAACCCCTGCCATTTCTAAGGCACTTTTCCATTAGCAGTTGTACGACAGTGTTCATACAAACACACAGTCTAAACTCCAAATAGAAAGACGTTAAAGCACAGTCGCTAGGAAAAACTACGTGGAAATCTATCGGAGCTATGCACAGCAGTATGGCGAGTCCTCTTCTGTCTGTGCTTCATAGTGTGGAGGTGACATGGCAGGAGAGAGGTCACATTGAGGCCAATTTGTTCTTTAAACGGTTTAAGTGTTTCAGCAGTTCGTGCACATAACCAGTTATTATGACTGTACAGCATAAATTCTCCTCCCGAGTGTCCTGGGGTCTAAGTAAATTGGAGACGTTCCCAGGGGACATGGGAAGCTTGAACGGGTTTAAACTGCAGCACTGTCGCAGGGCACCGGGCGGCAGCTGAAAGGAGGAAGCAGTAGCGGGACACAGACATGTGCCGACATTTCTGTAACTTTATCCAAGTGAAATCGAGTTCCCGACGACCTTAAAGTGCGGCCACTGACGGCGAGGCGAGACGAGTAAAGCCGATGGCCATGATGCTTTCGGTGCCACGGCGATGACCAATGCATCCAGACCTTGTTTTGAGTGTTATATTGCTGCACCGTGAAATTTGATTATACGGAATCTGGACCTTGGAGACAACAGCTGGAATTCAAGGAGAAAAGTGCCTGATGTAAGCACCTGAATACACTGGAATTGACTTCTATTGTAAACATGCCATTGATCGTATCGCCTTGGTGTTGTTAAGGGTTTACTGTTAACTTATTTCAGAAATGATGGATGGTTGCTTTACAAGTAATGATAAAAACTTGCAACATAATAAATATAGAACGCCTTACCTAAGAGAAAGAAGTAAACCGTCGCAGCGTAGAAGTGCTTCTCGGGAATACGTTTAGCCTTACTGAACTTAACAAATGGATCATATACGGACAGACGGGACCTGATCTCAGATCAGTATTATACCCTAAGATGATTTATAAAAATTAGCACTTAAAAAGAAAGAGCATTTAATCTAAACTCCATGGTATTACGAGTGATGCTTGACAAGACATGAAGACCTGGTTTGCATTGCTACTTGACCGACACAAACCCCAGCACGTTGACAGATGCTATGTCCTACAGGCAGTCCATTGGACTGTTTACTTGGGGAAAACATGGTATCATTACCCCACACTTCTCTTTTAAATCCCTACATATTTGCAAGTGGAGAGATTTTCTTCCCTCCGTCCCCGGGAGCTTTCAGATGAAGTAATCTTCTTTCCGTAGCCCCAGATGATCCTTCAGACTCGTACATTTTTATTGAATTTCTGCTACCACGCAGTTTCTCCCCAAATGGGGCTCACGCTAACCTTTTGCACAGCAACACCAGCTAGTGGAAACAGCTCTCAGATTCTCCCTGATAGCTGCTGAAAGCTCTTTCATTCACGTTTGGGCGTCGCCCATAAATGATGGAATGATGGCTTTATGGGAGATGTTGTCTTTCCTGACCGATCGGGGGTTGGTCTCGATAAGGGCTGAAGTTAGAACATGGTGAACTGGAGTTTTTCTGACCTCTGCTTCGACTCCGTCCGTCTCTTGAAAAGCTAGATGAGCAAGATGGCTGATACACAAATCTAGGCACAGGTGAAATATGGCGAATATGCCACAGCATGATTTGGATCCAGGTATGGGCAGGCGATGGGAAAACACCAAAAAGTACCGACCCGAAACCAGATCATCAAAATAAATCGCATTGATACTAGTGTATGCATCTGTACCAGTGAAGGACAGAGGTTGGTTCTGTTCTCGGAGCAGAACCGTAAAAGGTTTCTTTCCAGGGAACGCCACTCTACGGGACAGGTGTATTTTTGTTAGCGCTCCTCTTAAATTGCTCTAACTCCAATGGTCAGGGGGTTAGCCTGTTCGGTGAGTAGCTCCTTAATTGCCGGGGGACAGGGAGAGTCCAAGCACGGCTCTACCGCACGCTCTCTTACCCCTGTAGGCAGAGATCATGGGTCTTTACAACCCTGCCTTACATCAGATGCCAGTCAGAAGTCTCATCAAGTCTCTAATCCAACCACACAAATACACACATGTCTCTCATAGCTGGTACATAATGGCTCCATATGTCCATACAGATACTGGGTGTGTGGGTGAGACTTGAGGGAGAGGGCCTTGGTTTACAGGTCAAGCCTGGAGCTTTACAAGGGAAATCTCCAGAGCCGCTATAAATACCACAGTGAGCTTTAAGGGTGCTGTATTTCACACCAGCCAGGCTTTGACTGCCTCAACTACGCCTATGTTCTGTCCTTTCTTTTCTTCGTGGAGAATTTCCGAATTAGTCTGCCGACGATTAAATGTGAATTTCCCTACACTTCGAATCGCCGCGGCCTTACGTGATTGGTGCAACTTCAAAATGTGGCGGTGCACCTCACACGTCAGGACAATGTGTCATTACTCTGGCTATTTCTCTTTGATGTCTTAGTGGTTTTTGCGAAAATCTGTATGCTTCTGAAACGAGCACCACCTGCACGTGTGACATTTATTCAGCTCCAACTGAACTACGGAGTCAAATTATTCCACCGCATTAAATGGATGCGATCCATGTCATGGAGAAAACACTGCCTCGTAGCATGTAGAGAATAAATCAAGATTAATGAGGTCTCCCAGTCGAAGTCGGAATACATTTTTCATTAATTCACGGCAATTTATTCCGACGGGGTGAGGTCGAATCGTTCAGATGTCGAGAACAAAAGTCTGGAAAAACACACCTGAGCGAGCAGATGTGAAGTCACACAATAAAAGGCAACGGTTAAGCGTCGGGCGCTCACGTGCAAATCTCATCAGCCAGCTCTAGTTAGCAGACAAGACAAATTGATTCCAGAAGTGTTGCAGTAAGCAGTGTGCACTGGCCGGGATGGCAGGGAACGAGGGAATAAAGGAGAAGGAGAGGAGGAGAAAGGCAAATAATGAGAGGTCAGCCGCGATCTAGAGCACCACCGCGAAGGACCAGAAACGCACAGCAATTTTATGGTCAATTGGGCCCCAAATCTGGAGTCATAATCGCAAAAAGATGTGGCGAACCGATGCGAGCGCTAGCACGCACGCGCACGCACTTTAAAGACTTAACTCGAATCCACAAATCAAATTTACATTCAAATAGGATTCCAACCCACAGCCACAGTAATGACCTGCTGTTACACCTGAACCCAGAGCAGATTTATCCACAGCCACTGCTGCCTACGGCTCAGCCTGGGAATCTACGCCTAATGGCCCCAGAAGACGGCGTGTCAGTCTCGCTCTTCCTCATCACCCACACACACCTCTCCCACCGTACCCAGGAACGAAGAGCACTCCGCTAAGTGCACCGTTTCGAACCGTTGCATGTTTGTTTTTGTCGACCGACTTGCTCAGGATAAAGATGTTGTGTACGCATATTATCTGATTTTCTAATTCTAAGAATGGGTTTATGGTAGCGGTGTTCGTCGGCTACCTCTATGGGTCCCACCAGTAGTTTCGGTACTGTCATGTAGCCACATCTTAGCAGCACCAACGTCAACACACAGCGCAGCAACTCCCAGATGGATGCTGTTGCCCTGCACAGAGAAAGATCATAACAAACTGGAACGTAGCGTAGCATCACAAAATGTCGTGTAACGCAGCGTAGCATAACAACATGTCACGTCATGTAACGTAGCGTAGCTTTACAAAATGTAATGTAACGTAGCGTAGCATAACAACATGTCATGTAACATACATAGCGTAGCTTTACAAAATGAAATGTAACTTAGGCTAGCATAACAACATGTCATGTAACATACATAGCGTAGCTTTACAAAATGAAATGTAACTTAGGCTAGCATAACAAAATGTAATGTAACTTAGGCTAGCATAACAAAATGTAATGTAACGTAGCGTAGCTTTACAAAATGTAAAGTAACGTAGCTTAGCATAACAAAATGTATTGTACTGTAGCTTAGCATAACAAAATGTTATGACAACCAAGAATTAATTAGACTAAGGTGCCAGTAATATCGGTTACACACACTATGATTTTGAGGTCTGGCCTCACAGAACGGATATTTTTGGAGGTTTTTCATTTTCTATTCAGTTAAGGGATTAGGTTGGTGCGAATTACCTAGAACAGAACCAATCTATTTGTTTTCCGGTGATGAACGTTTTAAGATAGAACCGGTTATCCACGGGTATAACAGTACAGCTGCCTAACAGTGATTGAATGTAGCACAGTACCTCTGGTCAATGATGAACCCAAAGCTGGTCAGAGTGAACAGGATATAGCCGATCATCACCAGAACTGTTAACTGGGGCAACACCTACAACTCAGACACACAGAGAGAATAGTTACTATGACAAACCCTTATCGGGAAAATTAAAACACAATAATAATAAGGGTAAAATACGATCATACTGTATATAAACGTGTGACTATATATGTACACGCCTTTGTAAGGGACTGAGAGTAAGTAAAAGCCCTCAGTTCCCCATTGAAGTAAAAAGTGCACCATGTGGCATCCTGTAAACATGTCTCACATCGGGTCATGTATGCGTGTGTTCATGCTAGTCCTACTGTAAACATGTTTTACTTCTATGTTCCCAGAAAACCCTGACTTGTGAGGCTGGTGTATAGCCTGGAATTCTGAACACCAAAGAATCCAGGAACTAGAATAATCTGTCAGAGCCGGCGTTGTCTCTTTAACACTCCGCCGGCAGACCGTAACGTGACCGTATCATTTAGTTCCTTCACTATAGTACACTATAGCACATGCAGTACCCTACAAGCACCTGGTGGCGTTAACACATGAACAGGAAGAAAGTAGTATTTATTGCGGTATATGCTAGAGGCCTCGTTATCTGTTACAGTGACTCGGCCATTATTCATTAGGCACCCCTACAGGGCAATTATACGAGGAAAATAATGTAGCTTTAAATCTGTCTGGCACTCCAACTGTGACCTAGAAGTCAAGAAGGGTCAACATGGGGTCAGGGGAACGTTATTTCGACTACCACTTACACTTCGACAGTCCCTAGCTGTCTCAGGGGAGAACACAGCGAAGAAAATGTCACGCCTGCATAGTGTTAACGTTTTTTTTTTCATTCAGTCTCGTCCGTATCATATTTCAATAATTGCGAGTGAAAATAAATGACATAGGAGATCTGCCGGCTGGTCAGGGGACTCCAGCGCGATACTAATTATGTTATTGTTCATCTGTATAGAGACATGGAGATTTACATGTTGCCATTATGTCATCTTCATCATCATCCTCATTAGCCCCATTATCTTTAGGACAAGAGATCGGGTGATGACTTAGCATCTGGCCAATTTACTTCTATGTCCTTCCAGAAAAAAGATCCAACCTGTAACAAACTGGACTACACAAGGCTTGGCTATCCCAATAACGCCACACAAGGCTTGGCTATCCCAATAACGCCACACAAGGCTTGGCTATCCCAATAACGCCACACAAGGCTTGGCTATCCCAATAACGCCACACAAGGCTTGGCTATCCCAATAACGCCACACAAGGCTTGGCTATCCCAATAACGCCACACAAGGCTTGGCTATCCCAATAACGCCACACAAGGCTTGGCTATCCCAATAACGTAACACAAGGCTTGGCTATCCCAATAACGTAACACAAGGCTTGGCTATCCCAATAACGCCACACAAGGCTTGGCTATCCCAATAACGCCACACAAGGCTTGGCTATCCCAATAACGCCACACAAGGCTTGGCTATCCCAATAACGCCACACAAGGCTTGGCTATCCCAATAACGCCACACAAGGCTTGGCTATCCCAATAACGCCACACAAGGCATGGCTATCCCAATAACGCCACACAAGGCTAACTTCAGGTGGTGGGAATATGCATTTTTTTATGTCTCGGACTAAAGCACATAAAGTTTGCTGCACGTCATTGTCAAAAAAACTCACAGCAAATAAGGACTGTTCATACCTGGACATGATTTATTGTCAGGCTATATTCCTCTCGGTCGTTTTCCCTCAAAACCCTGATTGCTGCATCCTGGAGGTTATTTGGGTCGGGAAATGGTTGTGAAATGGTTGACTTGGCAATTAAGGTATTTGTGTTCACTGTTAGACCACCAGCCGCTCTGCTGCAGTTTCCTGCACCGGTGGCCAACTGTAGGAGGGGAACTATTTGACTGTGGGTTCACGTGCAAGGGGGACCACAACTAAGGGAACACCAAGGAGGTAGGAATCACACGAAGACAGGCCATTTTGTCTTCGGTTTAAAGGGCTGGGTGGGACAGTACATTTTGGCTAACCAAAACTATGCCTGGGGAAGAAGGCAGTCCAAAGATAACTGCAGAGGAAACCTGACTGGGGATTTGAGAGAGGGAAAGGGGGGTCGTCTGGCTCGCAGAATGGAAAATAACAGACAAAGTTTATTCTAAAGAGGACTAACAATTACTCATTCTGACATGATGGCAGACGGAGTCAGTCTTTTTCTGCTCCGTAAATAATGTCGAAAAATAACAAAGCCAAGCATGTAAACTAAAACAAACAGAATGTTTGCTACTTCGTCCCTTGGAGGAAATTGCTAATTACGTTATTTTAAATGGTCAGTTCGAAAATAAGATACGGCCTCGTGTTTTGGATCCGTAACTCTTTGGATTGGCGAGACGTACCTGGGTTGACTCAGAAACATCGTGGTAACACCACAACAACATCAGGCCATGTAGGCAGACGTAGACTTGCTGAACCAGAGGCCAACTGGGATAGAATGGCAGCTCCTCTCCAGTTATCTGACAATGGATCAGAAATAGTAACAGCATTTAATATTATTTAAGCTGCAAGCAGTGCTTCCACATTTACACACATGCAGCCACACCACAGACACACACACATACCCCCACCAAATGTACACACACATACACCCACACCACACACACACACACCACATGTACACACACATACACCCACACCACACACACACGTACAGCCACACCACACACACACACACATACACCCACCACATGTACACACACATACACCCACACCACACACACACACACACCCACCACATGTACACACACATACACCCACACCACACACACATACACACACACCACATGTACACACACATACACCCACACCACACACACATACACACACACACACACACACCACATGTACACACACATACACCCACACCACACACACACATACACACACACACACCACATGTACACACACACATACACCCACACCACACACACACGTACAGCCACACCACACACACACACATACACCCACCACATGTACACACATATACACCCACACCACACACACACGTACAGCCACACCACACACACACACATACACCCACCACATGTACACACACATACACCCACACCACACACACACACACCCACCACATGTACACACACATACACCCACACCACACACACATACACCCACACCACACACACATACACACACACCACATGTACACACACATACACCCACACCACACACACACATACACCCATCACATGTACACACACATACACCCACACCACACACACACACACACCCACCACATGTACACACACACACACCCACATACAGCCACACCACACACACACACACACACATACACCCACCACATGTACACACACATACACCCACACCACACACACACCCACACCCACACACTTAAGTCCACTTAAGTGCCAATTAAGTGCCATTAAGTTTCACAAATATGTCATTAACGTTTAGGGTATAACAAAACACAGTCCTTATAGTGCCACCGTGTGGCCAATCTGCTACTGAAGCCTAAAAAAAACAGCTAGCATCTTATTCCTTAATACTGCGATGGTAACGTTAAACATTCGGACTGAGTGTAGCTGAACTTGATTCCAAACACTAAGTTCAGAGCCTTTGTTTATTTAGTACAGGTCTCCATTCCAAACACTTAGTTCAGAGCCTTTGTTTATTTAGTACAGGTCTCCATTCCAAACACTGAAGTTTAGAGCCCTCGTTCATTTAGTACAGGTCTCCATTCCAAACACTAAGTTTAGAGCCCTCGTTCATTTAGTACAGGTCTCCATTCCAAACACTAAGTATAGAGCCCTCGTTTATTTAGTACAGGTCTCCGTTAGGGGATTTCCAGGGGTCTTGGGTGAGTGGGCCACATGTTGGTTACCAAGCCCACAACTCTGGTTTGGCTCAAAAGCCAACATATTCTTCTTTCTCTCCGTCTCGCTCTCTCTCATCTTTACTCACTCTTTTTTGTCTCTCTCCCTCTCTTTCTTCAACACACCCTTGTAGGCCCTACATTGGTAAGCCTTTCAAGATATTTCAGTCAAATTCCAGGACCCTCCACATGTTTAGAATCACCATGCAAGCGTTTAGGGGCCAATTTAATCGTGTAAAGGCGAGTGCTGGAGTTTTTTTTTCAAGTGTGAAGCGTGAAGGGTCTGTATATGTGCCACCATCAGTGCTTAATCAAAGCCAACCGCACGGCTCCTGATGAGGCTGGAGTAACGTGCACACCACACACACACACGCACACCACGCACACCACACACACACACACCCACCACACATACATACACATACACCCACCACACACACACACACACACACCACACATACACACACATACACCCACCACACACACACACACCCACCACACACACACACACACCCACCACACACACACACACCCACCACACATACACACACACACACACACCCACCACACACACACACACTACACACACACACACACACCGACCAAACACACATACACCCACTACGCACATGCACACACACACACACATACACATACACCCACCAGACACACACTCACCCACCACACACACACACACACACACACACACGCATGTACACACACCACATACACACACACACACGCATGTACACACACACCACATACACACACACACACACACACACTCACCCACCACCACACACACACACTCACCCACCACACACACACACACACACACACACGCAAACACTCACCCACCACACACACACACACACACACACACACTGCCTTTTGATCCATAGCAGAGAACCAACAGACTTGGTATTTAATAAACGGTTTAAAATGATCTTGTGGTGTTTCTTCTACAAAGACCCCAATGTCTCATTTGGTGTGGTGACTCTTTATCAAAGCTGGATAAAAGTTTTTAAAGTGATCCTTCTGTGGCTCATTTGCATTATGGGTAGTGTTTGGTTGTGTCATAGCAATAAGTAAAGCGGTATTTAAGTATCAAATTCAGATTTCAGACAACAAAATGCAAAACAACAAAACGCAAACAACAAAACAACTAAACGCAAACAACAAAACGCAAAACAACAAAATGCAGACAACAAAACGCAAAACAACAAAATGCAGACAACAAAATGCAAAACAACAAAACGCAGACAGCAAAATGCAAAAAAACAAAACGCAAACAACAAAAAAGTTGACCCACCCGCCACATCTCGTCTTCTCAAACAACCCCAGTCCTAGCCGTTTGTCCCGTCGTTATAATAACGAAATATTTCCTCAGTTCGGACCTAGCTGTACCTGAGGCACCGTCAAGTGATCCCCGAGTCTTGGTTTGCCAGGTTCCCAACTTGGTCCTTTCCAAAGAACGGCAAATTTATTAAAGATACTTGGGTATCCATTGAAGCTCTCCCACAAGTACTTGTAGTAATGTAACTAAAGAAAAAACACAAATCATTATCCCTCACATTACAGTAACATATGACGTTTTACCACAAATGCCTCGTTACATATTCATTGTCGACAACATCGAACTGTACTTCGATTATACTTTGTCTGGAACGTTTCCTGTCATGTCCTGTCGGAGGGATTTCTCACGCCCTAAGTTGCCAGCGGTAACGGCGGTGAAAATAATCAAGCGCAACTTCTCGTGTTTCATTTCACTGGACTCTCACCTCTGTTGGCCGTTTTGTTTAGTGGAGTAATAATGTTACGGTTACATCATGCCTATTCCACTGGCAGAGCAGCGTGAACTTTGACCTCATCTAAAGCCACAGATTAAAGTAGTACCGTTTCCACAAATGGTTTCATTTCACTGATGTATCCTGGGACATCAAATACAACGAATTGATCAGGATATGCGTGTCTTATTTTGTCTTTTTTTTACATGGCACTAACCTGTACATAGATGATATCAAATGTGTTAATTGGATGTACAAGACCATAGACAACTTTAAAACCCTCTGGAGCAAAGGTACCTGAGAAATCAAAGTGAGAGAATCTAGTTGGGCAATTTCACCATCATCTCACACATGATACAACAAGCTCTCGTCTTGTACTCCTGTTGCTTACCAAAGAGTCGGTCCCATATGATCAAAACTCCGCCGTAATTCTTATCAATGCAATATTCATTTCGCCCTGGAAATGAAATATACATCTTTAAATATATAAGTAACGCAACGCAGGTTTGCTATTTTGTCAGGTTTGAATAAGGCACTGATCAATTAAAAAAAATAAAGAATATGTATTTATTTGAGGAAAGGTTTTTATACCGTGGTGAACTCTGTGGTGACTAGGTGTATTCAAAACCCACTCCAGTGGTCCCAGATCTTTGATAACCTGGAAGACAGGGAATACACATTCATTACACATAAAATGTCCAAATAGCCGGGACCATATTTCTGGTTGTGTGACTTTAATAAATGTTTTGATCTCAAAATCTACAACCGATCTTACAGTCAGTCTGGGAAGTGTAGAATTGGACGGGGTTTTTACTAAATCATTATTCCCAGAAGTGGTCTGGGAACCAGTTTGATTTTGAACGAAAAAGGTCGTTGCGTCATTCAGACCTTAAAGGCTGGATCAGAGCTGGCAATTGAGGGCCAATAAATTACATGGCATCAAAAAGTCAATAAAGAAAGCTTAGATCGCTTGGAAAATGGTGAATGTTACGACAGTTTTCACTAATTGTGTAATAAAAGATGGAAGCGACTCTGACTCCGTTCAGTCCGATAATGATTGGGAATTGTAAAACCGATAATCCCAGTCACTTTGAAGGAGAACGATTGGGCTTGCTTCTGTTTGAAATATTTCATGAAATCTCATCATTATTATTAAACACAGACTTGAGTCGAGCTCTGTGTCAGATTTTTCTTTAACAGACGTTGGCAGAGGAACTTCAGGCGATTGCGAGCGTTGTCCGATATGCATGCAGATTCCAGTGCTGTCAGTCTATATAATAGTCATTACAGAGGGTTACATGTGCAGCACGTTGAAGTAGGAGCTCGACGCAGTGGTTAATTGAATGCATGTGCGTGTGCACCAATGGACGAAGCCTAGGTCAGCCGGAACATTACCTCTGTGTGAATCCAGAACTGGTAGAGCAGGTTGAGTTGAATGTGAACAGCAAACACAGAGGGTGGAACAGCTAAAGCCATTGGGAGATAAAACACCTGGGAAAAGACACACAGATTACATCTCACTTATTTGGGCCGGAAAAGACTCAATAGCATACCTCCGCGCACCGCATAAAACATGCTAAAGGGGCAAACATTGAGATTTGTTTGTCTTAAATAGTTTGGGTCATTAGAGAATGATGATCTTGTTGACAATAGGACAGAAAGTAGGTGGTGTGGGCTCTTTCTTACCCACGATGAGAACTGCTGGGTGGCAGACTGTCTGAGGGCAGTGGAAAGGTTGTAGTACTCTGAGCTGTGGTGGACCTGGTGGGCAGCCCACAGAAGGTTGAGCTCTGTGGTAGGAACGCACGCACACACGCACACACAGAGTTAGATAGACTGGGCAACACATAATGCTGTCCAGCAGCCCAATCTCTTAAGTACATACTGTATGCAGTGTATCCGTAAAGCATTCACAGCGCTTCACTTCTTCTACATTTTGTTATGTTACAGCCTTATTCCAAAATGGATTCAACTCGTCTCACTTTTTCCTAAAAAATATCCACGCAATGCAAGTTCGTTTCATATTTACATTACATTTGTATTACCTATTTTATTATTTATTATTATTATTTTTTTTTTTACTTTACCACGTCCAACCAACTGAATTTACCACAGGTGGACTCCAGTCAAGTTGTAGAAACATCTCAAGGGTGATCAGTGGAAACAGTATTCCCCTAAGCTCAAGTTTGAGTGTCATGGCAAAGGCTGTAAATACTTATTTATTTCGGTTTATTATTTTATGATTTGCTAAAAATTTCAAGAATTTCAATGAATTGAATCCTATTTGCGACGAGGCTGTTACATAACAGCGTAATGTCCAGATGCACTGTAAACGTCTGTCATTACTCGCACAAAACGTTGACATTGCAAAGACTCTGGGATGGAATCATGTAATGATGAACAGATGATGTACAGTCCAGTCTGCCTGTGGGCCAATCAAATCAACATTTGTGGTGAAACACATTATTCTACTATGTTTCAGCTAGTGACACAGTCAAGGCTAGACAACAGCATAGACGGCTGTGTCACCGGGACACTTACACAGGTCAACCCTTCACAGCGTTTGAAACATGTGTATCTGAGAGATTGTTGTCAGTTAATGTAACACATAACCTCGCAGATGGGTCAATATGAGCCTCCTAAATAAATACCATGTCAAATGGCTATCTATCATAATGGACCACATAGATTTGTAAGGCAAGTATCGAAGAACCAATGGTCCATTAGGTCTTTAGGTCAAGGAGATTGAGAGCAAAGTATGACAAGATGCGGGCGTAAAATAGGCTTAGCGGTGTCTAACATTTTAAAACGTTATCAGACGAACTAACAAACAGTTTCACAGGGACAAACTAAGAGTCCCGTCTAGACCGATACAAATAAATGCAACAAACGGTTAGAATGAAACAGAAACCAACACGACGTCCCGTGGGAAAACCTTGCTCGGCCGCAGGAGGATGCCGCTGGAGTATTATGACGGCGTATTAAACCCTACAGCTGCTGGCCATCCGGGCGTGTCCCAGTGCTGACATTCCTCCACTGCGTTGGGATAGTTGCTACATTAATAACACGATATTGCTTCAGTTCACCATCCAACGACACACACACGCTTGTTAAGTTACACCGGATCTCCGACCAGTTCCGGACCACCCGTGCCTCTGTGCTCTTTGGCAGTGACCCCCACCCACCCCCCCCCCCACCCAACCCCCGAAATGCTTTGGCTTCATCTACATAGGAATAGAAAAACACAGCCAATTCTGTATCACAAAGCTCCCCAAAAAGCCTGCTATAGTAAAATACATTTCCGTATGCTTGATAGATTTATAGATTATGTATTATTTCAAAGATTAAGTTACCCACAACCAATTAAATACCTGTCGGATGGGCTAGAGGTGTGCTGTTGCAAGGGCTGGACAGACAATTGATTACTGATTGAAGCAAACAATGCAACTGTAATTTGCCTGCAAAATGTAGTGAAGGGTATATATTCTTTGGGCTAGCTCACCAAAGTTTTTCTAGTTCACAAGTTAATTCTAAAGCGATCTTGAAGGTGCTGTGAGGCTCTTTCAGAAATCAGCTACTGTATTCTTCTGTACAGTAAACTGGTGATTTTGATTAGACACAGTTAGTCGTCTAAATCAGCAGGTTTTGTTATTGCGGAATTCATCAATTCCAGGTGACATTGGAAACAAGGCACAGAAATAACTGCTTTGACAATTCTCTGTGATGTCGGAAGTTATAAACATCTGTGTCAGAATGGAGTGTAATTACTGGACAGAATATAAAATGTAATTTCCAACCTTGACCGAATACAATGCAAGTCGTAGTTCCACCATATGCCTAACAGAAGGTGAAGAGACCTTAGAAAGAGAAAAATAACATAGGGAGAAAAAAGAAAGATACTTTGTGTAAAATATCTCTTGTCATTTATGCAAGCTTTTACACTTCCTCCTGTCTAGAGTCCACAAGGGACGTAGATGAACTGTCCCATTAAAGAATCACACAGAAGAAGATAATCCAGCCATTGTTCGAATTTTCAATTTTGCTAGTCCCTTTTTTTGGTTTGAGGGGCCAGAGTGGGCTAAGATTGATGCCGGCGTCACTGGTAGGAAGTATTAACTTGCTGAGCTTCGTTGCAAGCCGTATCTTCATCCAGAAACTCGGCAGGGCGCTGCATAGTTTGGCAGGCCCTATTCAGGGGGGAACTCCTTTAATGATGAGAACGAATGCCACAGAGCCCCATTCCCACCAAGAGCAGAAACACTGATGACCGCACATCCACAGGACTCAAATGGGGCTGCGCTTTTTGATGCGCAAGTAGATAATTACACGCTAACATGCTAAACGGAGCAGAGAGCCAATGGAAATCATTTGGTCAGGTCTTTATTTTTTACGGATTAGTATGATGGTGGTGGTGGTTCAGGGCTTATGGTCAATACACTGTCGTCGGAGAGACCGTGTTGTTGTTAAGACTTGCTCAGCACTGGCTTTGGTAAGGTTGTAAACATTATTTGGTGGTTTTGCCAAACTGATCAGACTTAAACCCATTGAATCTTCCATTCAAAACTGATTCTGCTTTATTTTGGTTTGCAAACAAGGTCCCACCCCTTACATTTTTGGTGTAATTATTTTGGCCATGATATATTTGTCACATCACAATGAATATCTCAATGTTTTCATGCAGTCCAGGGAGAATATTTTGACATGGCAAATCCAAATCTAATTTTGGTCACCGGTTATTTCCGCTCCAATGTCAACTATTTTTCAACTGCGTAAATTACCACCCTCTTGTCAACCAGACTTTTGCCTTTGCTGGAAAGCCGTGTGTGAGTGGTTGCATGCTCTGTCAATCACATCTGTAATGACCTGAGACGAGCTTTTAATGGTTGGACTCGAGGTTCTTACATGCCGTGCCAACTATAACACAATGTCCCCTAGCCTGGGACAGTCGACTAACTGCCTGCTGTCACTGCAATACATCATGTTGTCCTCAACCATCCAACACACACACACACAGGACTTAAGTCAGACCTGGTATAAATAATTCTGAGACCATAATCTATATTATCTTAATCAACAGTGACTTGTGAGTGACCAAGTGAAGCACTTTAATTATCAGTAAGTGTTGTCTACAATGCTACATCAAGATATTTATTAAAAAAGGGCTGTTGAAGGTAAACGATCAGTTAGTACACAGTGCATAAAAGTATAATGCTATCACAATTATTTATGTCACTTCCAAAACAACTGAGGAATTTCTCTGTTGACTAAATAGAGCACATGAGGGCAGCATACTCCTGGGCTGCAAGAAAAGCTCAGTCACTTAGCCTATCAAGAAAACCTCCTTCCCATCATGCATCCTGTTGATACACGCTTACTGTACATACACAAATAACCCTTCCACACACACACACACTCCCATAAACACGCACTCAGACAGTGCACTGAACTTAGTGACCAGCAGGCCATTGTTGACATTAACCCTGTGTCCCAAAGGTGCTCTCAGCCGGGGTTTCTCGCAGCCCGGACGAGCCCCCAAAACCCGACCGGGTTCGGTTCTTTTGTACGCCCCTCAGACTCTCGGATCGTTAACCGCTGCCCCGCCGCATGGCCAATAGGAGGAGCTCCTCCTAAAACAATAACATCCAGATCAGCCAAATGTTCTCAGGGACACCGAGACACAGAAACTCCGGCCCCGTTACAGAGGAACGAAGCAACGATCTGTTTGTCTTGACAACCGCTGCCGTCTGCAGAGCTGCAGTACATACGCCCATGGCCAGACACACATTCACAAAACCACCAATGTCAACCGACTTCTGTTTTGCTTTGCTTCCTCCGCTGACTGACCTTCCATGAGAACGTTCCAACCGTATACAGCCGCGCAACATTCACCAATTGGATAACTCCTTAGCTTAACGTTAAACAAGGTGTGGTAACTGAGTCTGTAGAGAGTAAAACACGGACGTCCAGGTTGTACAGATGAAATATCTCCACTGAAGGTTGTAATCTGTAAAGTGTAGACAGTGAATTCTGGCTTTGTTGTGGTAACACAGGAATCAAGTCAAAATGAGGAAGTAATGGCTGTTTGTAAGGTGATTACTTCCGGTTAATGTTTGTGCTAAGCTCAGGGCACGGTCCTCCGCCTATATGACACAGGGGATATTGAATCTGTAATGTACATAACTAGATGACAGACTCTTATTACAGAGCTGTACCCACGACAACCTCAAATAACTATGTAATAGATTATGTGTAATAACAAAATAGTGGATGAGTGAGCCCCAACAAAGAGTAGAAGGCACCGCTCCAAAGCAAAACACTCATCGTTTAGCGGTGGCCATGTTTACGCAGATAGGGTCTGCCGTTCTCATATCAGACTGAATTTAGCTAAGCAATAGAGGCACCCCTGATATGGGATAATGGCATTTGACGAGTTAACTGTTTTGGTTTACATGAAGCCGTCTTGAGGTTAAAAAGAAAGCGTTTACCGGTAACCCAATATGATCTGGGGTTGAGAAAAACTGGCAAGTCCGCGTATGTGTTCTTGGATGACACTAGCGTTTGTATGGCTTAGGTTAGAGGAGAATAAACCGAATATAGAGAACTGTCATCGAGTCAACCTCATCCAACAACCCACTCCCATTTAAACTATTTACAAGTGAACAGGATTTGGCCTTGTGAACATGACTGTTTATAGAATGAACTGAATCATTTCTCAGTAGAATCAGACAGGGAGAGACACTCAGTCCCTGGAATTCCATTCCTACTGTCACGACCGCTGTAAGGTGTAGTGTAGGAAGCCATGTGCAGAGTCGTAGATGATCCGTTTAAAGACAAGGTTTATTTCTTCAAACATAAAACAAACCGAAAACGGCGACAAAAGGCTAAATGGCTAAACTGAAATGAAAGTGCGCATATGTAGCGTCTTATAAATATACAGTTCCCAAAACCAATACAACCTATTTACAAACAAACACTCACCTCTATCATACTGTGACATGTAACAATGAAGAGCAAAGAGTGACATCTAGCAATCCCTTTATAGCCCAGTGATTGCAAAACCCCAACAGCTGTAACCAACATAAACCAGGAAGTGGGCACCCGAAACCAGACAGTGCAGTACCCTAACTCACCACTCGTGACAGTACCCCCACTTAAGGCTAGCTCCCAGATAGCCAACAACAACCAACATCAACAACATACAAAAAAAAAAAAAGGGAGCAACAGGCAAGGACCCACTGTCATACCCAAAGGGTTAGTCCAAGACAGCAGGTCCAGCCCTTAAAGGGCCTTGGTGGCCCGATCGCCGTCTTGTGCGGCAAGGCTTCCGCCATCTTGTGGGGCGTGGCGGCGGCCATCGTGGTGGGCGTGGCGGCGGCCATCGACGTGGGCGTGGCGGCGGCCATCGACGTGGCGTGGCGGCGGCCATCGACGTGGGCGTGGCGGCGGCCATCGACGTGGGCGTGGCGGCGGCCATCGACGTGGGCGTGGCGGCGGCCATCGACGTGGGCGTGGCGGCGGCCATCGACGTGGGCGTGTTGATACACGCTTACTGTACATACACAAATAACCCTTCCACACACACACACACTCCCATAAACACGCACTCAGACAGTGCACTGAACTTAGTGACCAGCAGGCCATTGTTGACATTAACCCTGTGTCCCAAAGGTGCTCTCAGCCGGGGTTTCTCGCAGCCCGGACGAGCCCCCAAAACCCGACCGGGTTCGGTTCTTTTGTACGCCCCTCAGACTCTCGGCCGGAAAGGGTCATAGCCCTGTTGGAGCTGGGGTTTTGGCTTCAGCTCCAGAGCTCTTGCTGGCTCTGGCTGCAGCCCCGGAGCAGTGGGTGGTTGCTGTGGCAGCACCAGGGTCGTGGGTGTTCTCTCCGCGGACCTCCTTGAACACCCCGTTAGCTCCCCCCCAAAAATCACTTTGGGGCGCCTCCGGGATGTCCTCTTGCCTTCATAGAAGGCCCGCGGACCCATTTTCACAGACCCTGAATGCTGCATTGATGGTTCGTACTCAGCATACGGCCGGAGACGTAGCCACCGCTCCTGTGGTGTCTCCGGCCGATTCCATTCCCACCGCTCCGTGGGGCGACGGTGAGTTTCATCCGACGGGGCGCTATTGCTTGCCCCCCCGTGGAATCCACTCACCGTCTGGCTCCGCTGGCTTAGGTGGCTCTTCATTCTGTCACGACCGCTGTAAGGTGTAGTGTAGGAAGCCATGTGCAGAGTCGTAGATGATCCGTTTAAAGACAAGGTTTATTTCTTCAAACATAAAACAAACCGAAAACGGCGACAAAAGGCTAAATGGCTAAACTGAAATGAAAGTGCGCATATGTAGCGTCTTATAAATATACAGTTCCCAAAACCAATACAACCTATTTACAAACAAACACTCACCTCTATCATACTGTGACATGTAACAATGAAGAGCAAAGAGTGACATCTAGCAATCCCCTTTATAGCCCAGTGATTGCAAAACCCCAACAGCTGTAACCAACATAAACCAGGAAGTGGGCACCCGAAACCAGACAGTGCAGTACCCTAACTCACCACTCGTGACACCTACCCGCATTTTTCATGACGAGGTACAAACCTCTAGTCTGTTGACAAAGATAATATTTTTGGGGAGACAACCAAGAGGAATTCAACTAAAATGATCACCAATACACCAACGCTTTGGTGCTACACAAGGTTGTCTACAAGCGAGAGTTTGACTACAGAGGTTGCAAGCAGATGTTCTTCAAGGACTGGCAGCTAGTGATGAAGACGAGGGACGTGGCATATCGAATATGTGTTGAGCTATAACGGGGGGGCAAAGCTACATCGCAAGATGAAACCCAATGGGAAAAGAAAAACTGTCAGTGGAACACATTACAGAACTAAAGTGCACAGTGTGGAAATCATTGTAAGGCCGCGACTCTGAATATTACGGTTCAACGGTTATTTCTCGGTTAAGCTCATTCAAAGGTCCAACACACTGTGGCTTCCTCTCGGCCGGAGAAAAAGACCAGAGTAGCAGTTCAAAACCTCCCATTCTCACAATAGTTCCCCACTGCTCCTCTGACACAATCCCTCCTGTTGAACCGTGTCCAAGCTTTGCTGTTCACTTCACTCTGTATTTCCTCTGTCAATAAGGCAGACCGCCTCCAGTCCATATATGCCGGAGGACAATGGATATTATGCTGTTTCTGTGTCACCATCTCCAAGAGCTCACTGGCTGCCCAGAGCAGCGGCAAGAAATGTCCTCTCAATAAAGATGGCATGGGCAAAGAAAGGCTTCTTTTTAAATGTTCAAAGCGCTTTCCGTTAAATTTATAACGAGAACGTCCTTTTAAGTGGACGACATGAGGGGAAACTATGAAGTGGCGCAATAAAACTGTTCAAATCCACATTTGTATTTTACAGTTCTTCTTATTGCGCTTGGTATTTCCCTGCGTGGAATGTAACTATGCCTTCGTCACAGCATTCAGTCGTAATTTCAGTTTTGACACGCCATTGAGATTTATAGGAGATGCGTTTTGAGATAATTGGATTGTGGAACCAGCTTCACATGCTCCTTGTCACGTCTGGCTCACAGGCAGGTAGCAGGAAGCGGACACAGGCGCAGAGAATTCTATAATAAAGTCTTTATTTACCCAGACTAACACCGAAAACACTTCGGGTCTCACGAAAACAACAAACAGACGATCGTAACGATCAGAAACTCCGAACAGGAGAACACAGGAACGTACCTCTGTACGTACATCCAACACGTACAAACAATGATCCCACAATCACCAACAGAATGAGGCAGGGTTAAATACAGGGGCTAAATGCCCAACCAAACACAGGTGCGGAGAAGTCTCAGGTGCAGTGAATGTCCTTGATTGTCTCTCTGCTGACAGGGGGAAGTGCCAATACTGGCATAGAGAGGGACAGAGGGAGGGATAGACCTCAGGTCCTCACAGTACCCCCCCCTCTATGCGCTGCAGCGCCAAACATCCCACGGGCAGGGCAGAGAGAACCGGTCGGGCAGAAACAGGTCTGGAGGTCGACTCGGCGGATGCAGGTCGGGAGGTCGCACCGGCGGATGCAGGTCGGGAGGTCGCACCGGCGGATGCAGGTCGGGAGGTCGCCCCGGCGGATGCAGGTCGGGAGATCGACCCGGCGGATGCAGGTCGGGAGGTCGCCCCGGCGGATGCAGGTCGGGAGGTCGCCCCGGCGGATGCAGGTCAGGAGGTCGACCCGGGGAAGACCTGGGCACAGTCTTAGGCTGGAAACCAGGCTCAGGCAGGATCATGGGCTCGGGGACTGGGGCAGACTCGGGGACTGGGACAGACACAGGCATGACAGTGGAACAGGGCATAGAGGCACGAACGGGAACAGAAGGAGAGACACGGACGGGAGCAGGACCAGAGACAAGGACGGGACCGGGATGAGAGACAAGGACGGGACCGGGATGAGAGACAAGGACGGGACCGGGAACGAAGACAAGGACGGGGACGGGTGAAGGGACGAATGCGGGGGCGGAGCTAAAGGCGGAGGTCGAGCGAGGGACGGAGGTCGGAGCATGGACGGGCGAAGCGACGGGTACAAGGACGGGATCGAAGAGGGGGACTAGGACGGGATCGAAGAGGGGACTAGGACGGGATCGGGGACAGTGAGTGGGACGGGAACGACGACAGTGGAAAGGACGGGATCGGGGACAGTGACAAGGACGGGACCGAGGACAGGTACACTGGAGACGGGGACGGGCTCGGAGACGGGGACGGGCTCGGAGACGGGGACGGGCTCGGAGACGGGGACGGACTCGGAGACGGGGAAGGGCTCGGAGACGGGGAAGGGCTCGGAGACGGGGAAGGGCTCGGAGACGGGGAAGGGCTCGGAGACGGGAAAGGGCTCGGAGACGGGAAAGGGCTCGGAGACCGGCTCACAGGGGGCGGAGACAGGCTCACAGGGGGCGGAGACAGGCTCACAGGGGGCGGAGACAGGCTCACAGGGGGCGGAGACAGGCTCACAGGGGGCGGAGACAGGCTCACAGGGGGCGGAGACAGGCTCACAGGGGGCGGAGACAGGCTCACAGGGGGCGGAGACAGGCTCACAGGGGGCGGAGACAGGCTCACAGGGGGCGGAGACAGGCTCACAGGGGGCGGAGACAGGCTCACAGGGGGCGGAGACAGGCTCACAAGGGGCGGCGACAGGCTCACAAGGGGCGGCGACAGGCTCACAGGGGGCGGAGACAGGCTCAGGGTACCGGTCAGAATACCGGTCAGGACACCGGTCAGGATACCGGTCAGGATACCGGTCAGGATACCGGTCAGGATACCGGTCAGGCTCAGGATACCGGTCAGGATACCGGTCAGGATACCGGTCAGGATACCGGTCAGGATACCGGTCAGGCTCAGGATACCGGTCAGGATACCGGTCAGGATACCGGTCAGGCTCAGGATACCGGTCAGGATACCGGTCAGGATACCGGTCAGGCTCGGGGTACCGGTCAGGCTCAGGGTCGGCAGGAGACCCAGTTTCGGGAAGGACAGAAAGACCGAACAGGACCTCCAATTCGGCCTCGGATCTGCGCCCCTCCCCCCCAAAAAAATTCCGGGGAATGTCCAGAAAAGGCAATGGCTCTACCTTCGATCGGGGTGTGGGCAGGTGACGATACGGCAACTCGGCAGCCATCTTGGGCTGCGGGGTGTCAACCCTCCAGGGTTGTGGAGTGGCGGCCATCTTAGGTTGCCGGGTGTCCACCCTCCTGGGCTGTGGAGTGGCGGCCATCTTGGCCCGCGGGTTGCCAGGAAGAGCTCCGGGAGGTAATGCGGTGCTCAGCCGCCGGATGTAGGCATCCCAGCCGTACTCATCCTCCGACTCCTCCGACTCGTCCTCCCACTCCGACTCCGACTCCCACTCAGACTCCGACTCCCACTCAGACTCCGACTCAGGGCTGAGTGGCTCTCTCCCATGCCGCATGGCTCTATAGTTCACCGGTACCCAGATGGGTGGTGGGGCGGATGGTCGTGGAGGAAGAGGTGGTCCAGGTCGAAACGCGCACCGGCGAAGATCAGCCGGTACCACGGCAGACTGTTCATCTCTCCCAGAACAGCCTTTCCTTCTCTGCTGCGTCCCTCTTGGTGGGATCATACTGTCACGTCTGGCTCACAGGCAGGTAGCAGGAAGCGGACACAGGCGCAGAGAATTCTATAATAAAGTCTTTATTTACCCAGACTAACACCGAAAACACTTCGGGTCTCACGAAAACAACAAACAGACGATCGTAACGATCAGAAACTCCGAACAGGAGAACACAGGAACGTACCTCTGTACGTACATCCAACACGTACAAACAATGATCCCACAATCACCAACAGAATGAGGCAGGGTTAAATACAGGGGCTAAATGCCCAACCAAACACAGGTGCGGAGAAGTCTCAGGTGCAGTGAATGTCCTTGATTGTCTCTCTGCTGACAGGGGGAAGTGCCAATACTGGCATAGAGAGGGACAGAGGGAGGGATAGACCTCAGGTCCTCACACTCCTTCAACGCAGCTAAACGTCAAATGTATTTTTTAACTTTCACATTTGGTACAACTTAATACGTACCTTGTTCCATATGCATTAATTTTCTTGTGGCTTCATTACCGAAAATGAAAACTGTAATTTAGGTCGAAACTAAATGCAATGGAGAGTTTTTTCACGATTGTGTGTATTGTGCTATATAAAAAATGTGCTTGCTTGTTACCATACCTTGCAATGCAATGCTGTTGGCCTACCCAGTTAAACTCGTTTAAAAATACAGCTTCTGTTTACCTGTGACACAGATGCCAACCCAGAGCAATGTGGACTTTCTACCTCATGTAGTTAGAGAAAGAGATCTCGAGCAAGGTTCAAAATGCCACTGATGTAAACCAGTCCATAATTAAGAAAGTTTTTTTGTTAAACAAGCCCATTGTTGCTAAACAAATTTGTGAGAAAAATGTCAATTTCTATGTCTGAACACGAAACTCAAGAGAACATTTTGGGCACTTGTAGTCCAGTACAAACATCAGTTTAAGTTTTCGGGGTTAAGCTGTGTCTCATATGGTACTAACATGTATTGTGTTTTGAAGTTAGAACCCAACTTTTATTAAGACATCAGTATTGCCAGCTTTCTCCCTATGTAGCCTCAGGTAGGACGACACGCCTCAAGAGATAACATCTGACATGCAAAGGCCTCAGCCAAGTTGGTGCTGCACATTAGTGGTGAAAGATGACTCATCCAATGAGAGTGCTCTGTTCTATGGCTGATCCAATGAGTGTGTTCTGCTCTATGGCTCATCCAATCAGGGTGTTCGGCTCTATGGCTGATCCAATGAGAGTGTTCTATTCTATGGCTCATCCAATGAGAGTGCTCTGTTCTATGGCTGATCCAATGAGAGTGTTCTATTCTATGGCTCATCCAATGAGGGTGTTCGGTTCTATGGCTGATCCAATCAGGGTGTTCGGCTCTACGGCTGTGACAACGGCGGTGTCCTGACCTCTGGTTAGTTATTATTGTTAGTCTGACGGCTAGATCAACTTCGTACCCTAGACTATGTGAACGTTCTTTCTTTGTCAGAAAAATTGTTGATTATGACCACAATTGAAATAATCCTATACACCAATCATGGTATCTTTCCATGAGCCCTTCTATCTATCTGCAGTCTCTATCATCTATCTATTCCTGCCTCACATCTGGCCCCCGTTCAAAAACATCCGTCCATAATTCAGAAATAATGTCTTCCTCTCAAATCCGAAGGAGAATTATGAGTGCAGTTTGTTCAAAGTTCCTCCCCTGTGTGAAGCATTCCAACTGAACCCAACCCACAGTATCTAAGTGTCTACGGTCAGAGTCTTCATAAAAGGTAATTCACCAATCAGGAAAAATAATAAAGGGACAAAACAGTTAACTACAAAAAAATACATGTAACACCGATACTTCAACAAACATAAGATGTTTTAAACAGCTTACTTGCTTAGAAGACACTTAACTTCAATCAGATACAGACGAGGCAACACGTTCATTAGAACATTTGTAGAACATTTGTATCAGTTGTAAATCTAACCATCATAAAGTAGCAACAGCCTGACAAGTCAAAATCATTCACGGCGCAAAAATTAAATGTTGGCTGTACATTCGACCCAAATTCAGGGGCTAAGCCTGGTTAATGGCCATACCATGAGCAAGGCGATGGACCCAGTAGTAGCCAAAGTCCACCCCCAGGAATGCAAGCCACCACGTCCAGGCAGAGTCCCAGGGCAGCTCTAGCAGACGGAAGTTGTTCCACACATAGATGTAACTAGTTAACTCCATGCTTCTCGCAAAAAGCCTGTAAAAGATTAGTTTAGATCAGTAACTACTAGTCTACAGATAGATAAAGGCATGACACAGCACATTAAAAGAACACAGTTAATGTTTAGAAGACACGTTATACACGGATAGCTCACCTAGTCCTTGTCCGGAAAAATATTTCACATAGATTCTTATTATTGTTTTGGACTAGGTTTATATGTGATTTAAGTTGTAGTTTACTCACGAAGGCAGTCGGGAAAATATGCCAGATGATATTGACGTGACGAAGTCCCCGACGTGGACAGCTGGGACTCCATCTTTGAGCAGACTCACCGCCAACTCAACAACCATTAAGCCAATGAAGAACGGGGTGGCCTGCAGTCACAGTGAAGAGAACCAACATGAATTGACCGCACCGGGACGATGAAAACACAGCCAGTGTTTTGTCTTCGGCGTCGTCACGGCAATAGTGAAGGTACACAGGTGGCCAAAGCTACCGCCTTCAGTTCACATGTACCACTAGAGTATGGGTTTAAATCCCACCCACTGCTCTTTTACCATGAAATGTGCTCCCACGATCTCTATTAAAATATAAATAAATTAGTTTAGGAATTAGAGTAAGGGGTTAGTTAAGTTAGGATGGAAGGTTCATCTTACGAATTTGAGTTTTGGTTTAGGGCTGAGGAAAGGAAGAACCGGAAAACAGGAATTTTAATAGAATATATTTTTGTCCACAGAAAGTTCTCACAAGAACTGTACGGTAAAACACAACTTTGTGTGTGTCTGTGTGTGTGCGCGCGGGTGGGTGGGAGTACCACGAGGGACATGCGATCACACGCTACACTCCAACATCTGGCAGTGGACTGACAGACTGCAGCTAACAAATGGGCTCGGAGTGCAACGCGCTCTCCTTCCAAAGCCACTGAGCGAGAAAGAAAGATTATCATTTTGGACTCTGGTCTGAACATTCTGTCT
The DNA here is from genome assembly GCA_029465975.1 of Dallia pectoralis. Taxonomy (NCBI): domain Eukaryota; kingdom Metazoa; phylum Chordata; class Actinopteri; order Esociformes; family Umbridae; genus Dallia; species Dallia pectoralis. The sequence goes on along the minus strand of CM055763.1, from coordinate 6,135,605 downwards.
TTTTCTCAAGTCCAGAGTATTGTTTTACCCCCTCAAGGCTGTATTCGTTTTTTTATGACAGCTTTCCACTAGGGGAAATATTTTTGGCGGGAAAGCAAAGCCCGTAATGGTTAAGGTAGAACATGCCAGTATTGAGGCTTTGATTCCCATGGTGGAACAGAAAGAAAAAAGTACAGCAAATGTAAGCACTGAACTAACTACATATAGTTATATAATATATATATAAGTTATTTCCACATACCACTGGCTATTTAGGACTTGCGTGAATTCATTTTTCTTAGTGTGTATTTGACCTTCATAAACACTTTTGTTTATTCTGGCGTTATTCTCCAAACCATCGGGAAAAAATGAAAACAAGTCTTAACATAGTCGTACATACGTTGGGCTTATGTGATATTATCATGGGAATCTTTAGTATTCAAACATATATCTCTGTTTTCGGACATAGATCTTGTGGGACAAATGCCAGTTGTGTAACAGATGTTCGAGTTTGCAAGATGGCGATTGTGGACGAGTGATCTGAAAGTGAAAAGACAAAGTACATTCTTATCCTGAAGTAGCAGAAATAATACATTGAATTTCATAAATGCATATCAAGAAGTAGATAATCAATAAAACTTGAACAGTAGTAATCCGACTTGTTGGCCCAGCACATCCCAGAGATGCTCAATCGGGTTAAGATCTGGGGAATTTGGATGACAGGGCATCATCGTAAACTCTATAAGGCAGGGTGCGTTATCCTGCTGAAAGAAGCCCTTGGCATCAGATCATTGCCGTTAAGTGGTGTACCCGGTCTGCAGTGACTTTTAGGTAGGTGATGCACTGTGTGTTGTGACACCAAACCCCTGCAAACATCATGACGTTTCCTGTGACCTGTGCCACAGTAGACCTTCTGTCGTTTCCTACCAGACGGAATAGACCCAGTTGTCTGGCCAGTTTGGCTTGTCCAAATCACCCAGGTCTTTTACTCCTGCCCATTTCTCCTGCTTCCAACACGTTAACTACGAGACTAACTGATTGTTCTCACACCATCTAATCCAGTGGTACCCAACCAGGGGTACAGGGGACCCAAGGGGTACTTGGCTATTCAACAGCGGGTACATGAGAACACCATTACTAGCTTACTAGTGAAATTAACATGACAGGTGATTCAGGGGTGCTCAGAGCTGAGCGAAATTATATTTGGTATTATACTGTGTTGTTTTAAACCCACAGATGCAATTTGTGAAAGTGACTAACAACAAAGAAAATTGAGACCGGCGTGACACACTATGCAGACATCATATAAAATTCTGACATGTTGTAAATAAGGTTGTTTAATGACAGTACGCCAGACACACCATGCTGTTCTGATCTTTGTATTTTGCTATTTTCACATGTGTTTATAGTCGCCTGTTTGAATGTGTGGTTTATCCCATTATTACTGTAACAAACATGTGTCGGTTTCAAGCTGCCATTAAACCTTTATTATGAAACCAGATAAAAATGTATTGACTGTGACTATCACAGTATTGGACAGAATAGGACACACCTCTTAATGCCGAGTAAAATAAAAAACGCATAGCTCTGCTATTATATTTGAAAACAGATGTAAGCTTCTATCTTGTATGAACCATAGGAAATATCTAGCAGTCATGTCCACAGATAACATAATAGCAGATACACTTCCTCAATCTATTAACCATAAAATCTTTTCTAATCAAGTCTTAGAAGAAACAATCCAGACATGGTCCTGTACACACAACTTCACTTCCCAGAACCCAGAAGTTTTTTGCTCCGATATGTGCTTACTTATTATATAAGAGCATGTCATATAATGTCAGGTACATTTGCACACTTTCATTTTGCGTTTGTCAGCGTTTAATATTGTGGCTTGTATTGCCTGAGCAGCATGGTGGGAAACCCTGAAACACACAACACCAAACTGACCTGTTGCACGTATTGCGGGACGTCCTCCTCATGCTGAACAGATGATTCATTTGGTGTGACCAGGTAGAACAGGGACCGGATGCCTCTGGTCCGATAGATCGGGTCCATGGTTTGGGCCACAGGCGCGTCTCCAAGCGCACTAATAAGCAGGTGAAGTCGCACTTGTCTGGGTGTGGGAACTTTATACACTCATCCTACCACCTTTGGACTGCGTTGGAGATTAATCAACCGGGTCCTATTTTTAGACACCAGCTGGTTCTCCGTTTGCCTATCGCAGATAGAAATGTGATGAATAGAGCCGACGGTATTCTACATTGGATACCTGTATATGAATATCATTTATAAATAGGCTATATATAATATAAATATATTATATATTATGTATTTATTATATTATATATATTATATATAGCGTTTTTTGGGGTGAATGAGAATTGCACAGATTATGTTGATTTTAATCAGATTTGCTCCTGCAGATTGGCATTTACGACCCAGGTGAATACCAAAGGTCACCTATATGGCACAAAATGATAAAACTGGAAGCAAAGAACGTCCTCTTTTACTCAGTTTGTCAGGAAGGAGGCCTAAACACGTGGGTATGCTTTGGGCTGAGTGGAAGACTCCTGTTTTATAGCTATATCTAACCGTTATATTGGTGGTGTTTATCATAGGTCCAGTGGGGTCATTTTAAACGAGGGATTTAATCGCAAAGATTGACAAAAATATATAAAACTGCTGGCTTCTGGTTTCATTGGACAATGAAGGCAACACTTTTCTATAGCTTAGTGGTCTCAACCCAGGCCCCTGGTGTTACACTAGCCACTGTGAGCGCCCTGTCTGTACGCCACAGCTCTCCTAGCAAAACACCACCAATAAATCAATCATTAAAATATATTCATAAAACTGCTATGTCTACCACTAGAGTATAACTAGAGCCTGGTCTGCTGGTTAGTGTTGTGACGTTTATTTTAGGTAATCTTAAACATGTTTTTTTTTATTAATAACTGGGGTAATTCCTATGTTATGGTCAGTCACTACTATTAATCTTGATAATTATTCACCTATTTCTAAACTGTCTTGGCTTGCTGAAACTTGATTTATACATATTACAATAACATAATTATATCTGGTATTAGACTCGGTTAAAGTATTATTAGAGCCACAACATTGTTGCTTTATTTATTGATTTGTCAAAGGCTGTTGAGTTCCTCACTCTCTATGTACAGTATATATGTAGCTCTGTAATTTATTTACTTATGGATCTTAGGTTGGTGCTAAATGCAAGTGAAACTAACCATATGCTTTTCTCTAGGTCACATTATCTGAAATAATGTGGTTCTGTTATATAACATGCTCCTACCTATATTCTCTGATTTGGTTAGATTGTACAGGCCAGTCATATTTGGGATTAATGACTTTTATCAATACATTTACCAATTAATGTGTGTGTGTGTGTCTGATATCTGTGAATATTTGTGAACCTCTAGTAGTAGAGCGATCAACCATTTTTAAAGCGATACAAATCTCTGCTTGACTTCCCTGTATAAATAAATAAACATAAAATAAAAATAAAGTGAAAGGAAGCCATTAGAAGGCTCAAACGTGCTCAAAAGTTCAACCTGAATCAGCCCAAACTAAAAATAACTGTTTGAAACATCATGATAAAGAAGGTAAACACTGGTGAGCTCATCCTGGTAGACCCGGGAAAGGCCTCAACAATGGATAAAGAAATAAAGAACAGGAAGTAGGCGTGGATTCGTCAGTCACTAATATCCACAAAATACTTCACCAGCTGAACTATAGAGGCAACACTGCAAGCTGAAATCACTGGTCGTCCACCAAAAAAAAACTAAACGGCCAGGTTACGGTTGCCAAAAAAGCACTAACAAGAAACAAAATTGTTACGGAAAATGTGTACAGATGAGAAAAAGATTAACTTTAACCACTACAATGACCAGAGGTACTGTAAGTGTGGAGAAAGAAGTACTTGGCATACAGCCACTTATGAGATGTGGTAAAAGAGATATGATGGTGTGGGCATGTATGGATGACTCTGGAAAGGGTTCACTGGTTTCCGTAGCAGCGGACGGCGACAGCAGAATATGGTCTTATAAAGAATATAAGAAAGTGTGTTCAATGAAACTGGAATGACCCCAGTTACAGTAACTAGGGAAGATTTGCAAAGGCTACAATGTGAGATATTTTGACTGGCCTAGTTATTATCGAGATTAATCTGCTAGAGAAAATATAGAGTTTCTGATGATGTCAACGGCTCAAACAATTCAGACAGTTGTTGTAAATATTAAGTGGGGAGATGGCCCGTCTGGTGTCCTGGAGCAGCCTGAGCAACTTGGAGCTCCACGCACAAAGACAGTGGAGATAAGAGTGGAGGTTAAGAGAAGCCCATCAGATCTTCGTTCCATCACCCGGGGTGACGCCCCACTCAGCACAGTGGATGTGCATTTCGCTTCCTGGGCCACACCATCATCAAGGGGGAGCTGAACATCACCTCTCTCACAGCGAAGGCACAACAAAGGTTTTAAATTAAATGTTTATTATGTGTATTTTTATTATGTTTATTATGTGTATTTAGGGCTGCAGTAGCGGGCCAGAACAAATTCCTCGTTTGTGGTAAACGACCATGGCAAATAAAAGTATTTGATTGTTTTGGACATTATCAATCTGTGCCTTGTGGATATAATAAGTCTATCCTGTTTGAGTGTTCATTTTGCTTTTGGACCAAACTAGAGATTGCTTTCTTCAAACTCCTGTCCTGAAACCAAATTAAAATGCAAGCTCACATGTGGTGAAAGTAGAGATCAAGTCTTGAAGTTATTCAAAACATGATTTTGTAATATAATATGATCCTTTAGCAGGTTTTCTGTGAGGGTCTGGCATAAGTCCCGGGTTGCACAACTGCCCTGAGGAAAAGGTGAATTAGACGTGAACCCCATATAACATCCAGTCCACTAATGTTTAATTCATGCTCACAGTATACGCATACATTATTCTGCATGAATGTGAGGCTCTGTAAAGTTATTGAACCCAACGTGAGTTCTGTTTACCTCTGGTTTGACTTTATTTGATCTGAGAAGCATTTCAGTAGAACCTGTGTTCTTACTCTATTAATGTCAGTTTTGTTTGCAGGTTTCGTTCGACAGAACAAAATGTTCACGAATAGCTGTCAAAATTGTTTACTACTCCCGGAAAATAGCTGGCAATATGAAGGAGTTGACGAGTAAAGCAGCAGCACAGAACATGTCGCCGACAGCAAGTCAGGCGACAACTTAAGCACATACTGAAGTACAAGGGACTTTTGACAAACTACTTTGCCGTCTGATTCTATACGAGCGTAATTATTTTTTGTTAGCCTACTAGAATAAATATGCAGATAGCCTATTTCTTATTGCTAATGATTTGGATGTTATCAAAATGATCCTTGATCTAAAAACTAAGTCAAAAACACATGACATTAATTTATTTAATAGGTATGAATGATGAAAGAGGCACGTGGGCAACAAAACCTATGCAATGTTTTCAATAACTTGACAGTGATATTTTGGTATAATTCTGCCTCTGGCTAATGTGTGTACATTATGCTAATGCTAACACAGCATTTTGAGGTCCTCATGCATGACTTTAACCTCAGAACGAATCGCTAAGATATTATTATAAAATGGGCGACGGCCGGGCTTTTGGAGCTGCGTGTATTGTCCATTTTAAAACAGGACAATGCTTCCAATCCCTATTCCGAGAAATCTTTAGTTGAGAAATCATCAGTAAATGCTACCATATTAGTACAGTGATTTTTTTATGAATATCATATGAGTGTATTGTTTTGTTCTCGACCATTCATGTTTCTTTTGTCAGTAAACTTGTAATGAACCGAAGTTGAGGAGAAAACCGAGGAGAAAACATCTGTAAAGAAAAGATAGAAAAGTATCTAAACAACTGGTCATATAAGTGACACAGTGAACTGCAATGCCAATCTGTGTCGGTTACGGTGTGGAAAAGACTTCTGATGTGTTTGTGCCTAAATACAAGCCCGATTCATGAACACAGATCAAGCTTTAGTCTAAATGGCAAACTTGAAAAAATTGTCAGACAGAATTTAAGCAAAATGACACCCTGAAAATGACATTTGATATGATTTAACGTTACGTAAATCTTAAAAAATGACCAGTGTAAAAACAACCCTAATCACCCAATTATGACCTAATGGAATTCAGATTTATTCACACAGATAATCAATACATTTGAAATGGTTGGGTGACAATAATGTTACAGACACGGCAAATGAAAAGCTATGACAAACTAGAAGATAAAAATGTTGCTATGTTTTCACAAGTCGGTTATTTCATTTTTTTCATGTTAGAAGTTTGGATAGCAGGTGGGCATGTCATTAGAGTGTAAAGTTAAGCACCTATTGCATTAACTCTAAAAAGCAATTGACCCAATACAACGAAGAGCCTCGATAATTACGAACGATAGGCAACTGGCAATGTCAAACATTTGAGCATCTAGCTAACGCCTCAAATGGAGCTGGTGAGAAGCACATGCAGACATTTTCGGTACAATAACACTGAATTGATTGTTCATGACTTTTAATCAAATGGGTGGTGACAAAAAAAGTAAATGTATTGACTGCTAAAGTTTGTGTCATAAACCAGGTGGTTTGACCCCTGAATGCTGATTGGCTGAAAGCCAGAACATTACCCAGAGTATCCCCCTTTCTCCCGGGGCTTGTCGTCATGTAGACCTTCTGTCGGTTCGCACCAGAACGGATAGCCTTTGCTGGGCTCGTGCATCGATGAGCCCCAGGCGCCCAACACAAACCGGTCGGTGGTTTGTGGTTTGTCCCTCCTCGAACAACTGAGCCCCCGACAAGCCCTGCTACTTTACAGATGCTCTGGTTTATTGGTCTGGCCATGACAATTTGGCCCCGGTCATAGTCGTTCAGCTCATTCTCCGTGCCCATTCTTCCTCCATCCAACACGTTGACTTTGAGAACAGATCGTCGCTTTCCATCGAATCTGCCCAGACCTTGACATTTGATTTTTTAGGAGACGATCAATGATGTTTTGGCTCACCAGCGTATTTCAGCTGAGCAAATTTGATTCTCCTGCTCTCACTTGATGTAATCAACAATTCGATGTCATCGCAACTTACATGGCGTACAGTAAAAAAAACTATTAACGAAGTGTTCAACAGTGCAAATCAAAAGCATAAACTTGCCCTATATTTTATGGGGGACACACAACACGGAATGTTCATGTTTCTGCTTCCTCAAACAGAAGTTTAACAAATGTAACATAGACTTCATGTATTAGCCTTTTGCCAAGTAAGATATTGTGGCTTCAGGTTACAGCTTTCGGGACATATTAGTGATTTATCTTTCGGTTGAACCATTGTCTTCAACGTGTCAAGTAACGTTCGTAATTTCTTTGTACATACAGCATGTACACCATTATTTAGCATTGTTGATCTATGCTAACGATGACCACCTTGTGTGTCCTTATAAGGGCGTTCCTGAGACGGGAGGCGGGGCACACTTTATGGAGGCGTGTCCCGCATCTGCGCATCATAAGTGAGCATGCTCAGAACTCTGGTCGCTGTCATGACTGTCCTCATTGGCCAGGGAGTCTGTGGAGTGATGAAGAGCCACTATGCTGGAGAATTCGGACGGCAGTAATGTCCCTTTTTTCACATTCACCAGTTCCTTCTCCCTCGCTACTGCCCCCTGTTGCCCACCTTTCACACGTTTCCACTTCATCCTCCGGTTCTGGAACCACACTTTTACCTGTGAAACAAGCAGAAAAAACACGTTGAGTTATCTTCAATCAATCAATCAAATGTTAAAAAAAAACGTTGTCACAAAGTCTTTTACAAATTTGGTAAAAAGTAGACACTCCTTTTGTAAGCAGGTGTACATTTTGTATTGTTGAAGACTGTTCCTAATACTGAGAATGGTGTTCTTAAAATACCTAGAACTTGATACAGGCACTGCTGTAAAGCTATAGGACCTATTTCTATACTGGAGAAGAGTGGATTTGCTGATGTCCCATCTGCTCGGCGGGCCCAGAACACCGCTTCCTCATTCCCCCTGACCCGTCAACTCCTCTAGTATTTACGTCTCCCTGACTGACGATTATTAGTCTCAGACGGGTCTATCTAAAGGATTGGGTACTGGTAGACATGAGAGTCAACGTCGTGTTCTGGATGATCCTCTCTCTTTCTTTCTGTTTGCCCTCGTGTGGTTATTGAGAGAGAAGCAGAAACTCACATGATTTGACACACCAACACATTACTTATTCTTTGAGACGCATTGATATTTTACGGAACTTAGCCTGAAGCTCTCATCCAGAGCAATTTACAGTAGATGCCGAATCCATTTAAACACTGGTCCCTTTGTGTGCAATGCTAACCCCGCAAATTAGCACTTAGCGAGTCAGAAGACCGAGTGTGAATTGTGACACGCCTGCACCAGACCTGTAAGGCTTTTGCCGGTATTTTTAGTTCAGCGACAAATTAGCCATTTGGCATCGAGTCCGGTAGATTGAAATGTGTAGTCATTAAAACCCTGTCAGGTTGATGGGCGAGGTTCCAATCCCGGCCACCCAGGTTTCCTACTGTCATTACTGTGAGTGGGTAAACCTTAAAATACATATGCAAGAGATGCACTTTTCTTTTCTGGTACTGAAAGTGCAGCAAGGCAGAGAGTTTTCTGGTACTGAAGTGTACAAAACTAATAATTTATACAGTATTTATTTGGTTTGTATGGGCTGATTTAGCCCCGATACTGTCATGTTATGGCGCTTTTCCACTACAAAGAACCAGCTCGACTCGACTTGGCCCGACTCGGCTCCGCTCGCTTTCGCTCGGTTCTCCATTGCAGATAGTACCTGCGCAATAGTACCCGGTCGTCATAGCGACGCGGCAGGAAACTGATGTGATGTAATCTTCTACGCGGCGACACACAGGCTGGGTCCGAAATCGCGTACTATGTTGAGTATGTACTACATTTAAATAAGAACGTACTTTGCGACCATTAAAAAGGTACGTTCTATATAGTATGAATCCGGGTAGTATGAATGGAGTCCGGACGTACTACATGAGCCGTGTTAGAATGCTCTACTTGTATAATCTACCGGGCAAGAGAAGCGTGTTTCATTCAGGTCCGCGTCCTCCTACCAACACTCGCTACCCACACACACATAAGACAATGGAGGAAATCGAGTGTATGCTGTGTTTGATCCGTGAGATGTGGCTGTTTCTCACGGCGCATTCTTTCGGTTTGCCATAGTATTCGTAATGGATAATATGTAAAGCTCTCACGCAATCTCTGGCCAAACTATTTAAAAATGTTGGGATTAATCAGGATACTACATCTGGCGCGTGCAGTGATGACGCAGTGAATAGTGACGATTCTCTGACCAATCAGCAGTCTGCCTTGTTTTCATGTCACATTTTAGTATCGCCTCAGCTCGCTCAGAACCTCGCCTGAGGTGGTACGAAAAAAAGTACCTGGAAGCAGGTACAGGTACAACTTTTACCCAGTGGAAAACCAAAAAAGCCGAGTCGAGTCAAGCTGAGGCGAGCTGGTTCTGTGTAGTGGAAAAGCGCCAATAGTGACTAGATATAAGGTCTGCCCAAGTAATATATATATATATCTTTTGAGGTCAGGGAAATATATAGTCCTTTCGGGTCACGGAAATATGTATCAAGGTAATACATAGCTTCTGGGTAAAAAATTGACTCAAGACCATACCAGACAGGTTAATGCTTGTTACGAATTAGTTTTTGAATTTGAGATGAGAAAGTTTGTAATTCTGAGCACAATAAAGATTCTTCATAAATGTGTTAATAGACTAGCCTGGTATACGGTCACTTGATAAATTCTTGATATAATTCTGTGTAAATGTCTGTAATTAACAGGTTATTACAGGGCTATTGAATAGGGACCCACTGATTAACTAACCTATGCCTTGGCTAAACCTAAAACAGCTGTGCTCCAAATCAACATGATACACAGAAGTGCTCTCCCCTAAACACCCTGTGACAACACAGCTCACCCATATGTGACAGTGTATGATAAAGCAATCAATTTAGGGTGTGTTTCTCAGATTTTACAGGCTTTGTGTCTCAGATTTTAGTGTAAAAAAAGTCCTTTGGGAACCAGTTTATTCCATCCATTTAAGTCTTACTTTACTTTATATGAAAAAAATATCTTCGGCAAATTATATGCCACATGAGACTTTCCTTCTGACACCCTGAAACAGGTGTTACGGAACAATGCATGATGTGTCCTTTCTCAGTATTTGGCTTCGTTATTTTATTTCATAAAACTGCATTTCCAGCATCCGCCTCCACCCACGCTCAGGCACTAATTTGACATAGATTAGGAAACACAATATGACTTTCTAGACGGCACGTATTGCCCGTGCATGTCTCCAACGTTGTACTGTGGGCTGAATGAACGACTAGATCCGGTAACATCTGGAATATGATAGTCCCTGTTCACATTTACAGCTGGAGTAGAGCGGCGCACACACACACACACACAGAAACACACACAGACACACACACCAGAAGTTCTATAGAAAGCAAAGCTCTGCATTGTGTGTCTGGGGTAGCGTTTGTTCTGACTAGCCAGCATGTTTTTTATCTCACTAAATTGTCTCATACAAATTATGTGGCTGCAATATTGCCTTAAAAATTGTCATTAAAATATGTTGTTCACACAAAAAGGTTAATCATGTTATTTAAATATAATCAACCATGACATTTTTCACTGCACTGGGAGTTAATTGTGGTAATATCGGCTCAACACGTTGCAACCTAAAGCGCTAAATTACAGTGGTGTCTTACTTGTCTCTCAGTGAGATCGAGGTTTACTGCTATCTCATAGCGCCTCAGTCTCGTCAGATAGTTGTGATGAGCGAACTCAGACTCCAGCTCCCGGATCTGCTCTTTGGTGAACGCCGTCCGCTCCTTTCTGGGCTTGCTGCTCACCTCTGACTTGTAATTCCCTTCTTGGGACTCTGAAATCAAACACAGAACGCATTGTTTTTAAGTCAGGGAGATTAACGCATACAAAATATAAACGGCTAAACACTTGTTATTGTACAAACACATTTTATACAAAGTGTAAGTGACTGCAAGGACCCGACCGTGTCCACACATGTGCCTGTATCTGGCAGCTGTGCTCTCACACCATGGTCTCCAACTCTTTCCAACGTGGGGTTAAATTGTGTTACTGTTAGTGGAATCGACTGCTACCCTTTGAGTTTTAATATGGAGCCGAACAGCTCTGCAGGATCTGTGAAAACATTTTTCCTCTGTTTATTTACCTCAACGTTTTACAGTTTCTCTTTATGACTAGCAAACTGCCAACCCACAACAACAAATTGCAATGGATATTTCATCCTTTGATGTGTCACTTGGGTGTTGATGGGTGTTTTTTTTAAATAATAATTAAAAAAACTACTGCGTGATTTTGTACATGTTCATTCAATTAAATGTATCGGTCAAGGACGTGTTTTTTGTGAGAAAATATATTGATTTGGACATCCACTTCTCATTTTGTTTCAACATGACATTACGATATATTGTTTCCTTTTCTAAGAAGTAACATGGTTTGTTAATTTGGTTCCCAAACATTTATATTGTGACCAGACCTTGTGGTTATGCCCTTTGAATGTACTTCAGTTATACATCGCTCTTCAAGGCAGCAGAAAATGCATGCTAAATCATCTGTGGTTCTGTTCTGCATTGTCTGTTAATCCATAAAACAGTCAAAAAGCCGAACTGTAAATAGTCCAGGCCAGGCCATATACATCACTAGTCACGAGAGTCTCTCAAAGAAACAATTGGAAGTTTTCACAAAAAATAGCATCTTAATTTTTTATGGTAAAAATCTTATGCTTACATTTAAACCTGGCTTATTAACTTTTTACTTTCTACAATTGCGATTTCTAAAGCATTTAGTAGCGCTTTATATAAACTCCCATCAGACGCAGGACAGTCAATGTCGAGATCTGTGTCTTCTGAAACATATCCGCTGCCCACTCAACCTGGATGTCCAAACCAGAATACTTCCGCGCCAAAGGTGATGCATTCTCCAGCCTTTTGACCACATGTGGTTATGTCGTAGGGCCTAATTTAGACTCGAGGTGTGTAGCCCTACTGATAGATGAACTGAAGTCAATACAACCATTGACCTTCCATCGTATCCTGACAATTATTTCACCAGTACAGTTCAACTGCATGTGTGCAAAATGACAGGATTAATTGAAGCCGAACTCTTGATGTATAGTATTTACTGGTAAACACTGAAATTAAAAAAATAACATGGCCAGCTGCTGTAGACCAGTGCAGTGCTGAGTTAAAAAGAGTCCCAAGGTTTTACGACAGTCACTACACCACAGTAATTAGGTCCTTGCGGTAACTTTCCACACAAGTGGGGAAATGGTAGGACAATGCAGCACCCAGACGAAGAGTAGTTGCAGGCCTCACAAACAGTCTGAACCATCAGGGGTAAACCTTTCCAAAACACTCTCAGCGTCTCTTTCTTAGAGAGTTCTTAGACAAACACTTGAAAATAAAATTGGATGTGAAGTTGTAAGTGATAATTGTAATAATCCAAAAACGTTATAGATTTAATACAGGTACAGAGACCAGGTGGGCTGTTAATATGCTGCTAATATGATGCTAATATGCTGCTAACCGTGGGCTTTGTCCCTGTGGACAACATGAGCAGGACTTCCAGGCATGTTAGAGCTCACAATTGTGCCAAGGTGACTTAGCTAAACGTCAAATGTTGTGTAGAGTCTGATCCAGGAAACTCCAGAGCTTCATCCTAACCGCTGGCCTGGAACGATTGGAAAGTGTATTCAGGACAGAGTCACGGATGATGTCACTGTCACCAGCTGGTAAGGGAAGGAAAGATCCAGCACGCTAACCCTCAACTCAGGGACCATACATGGATGGGTGCACAGGGACCTTAAGTGGGTGCACAGAGACCATCCATGGGTGCACAGAGACCGTCCATGGGTGCACAGAGATCTTCCATGGGTGCACAGAGACCATCCATGGGTGCACAGAGATCTTCCATGGGTGCACAGAGATCTTCCATGGGTGCACAGAGACCGTCCATGGGTGCACAGGGAAAGGGAACGTGTTTGGTTTTGCTTGATTTTATACTACCGTTAAAAAAAACTCTTATTGCCACTTTCCGCCCACGTCACATGTGACCTAAAATGGTCCAATCACACTAATGCGATTAAGGCAAATACTACTGCTGATGGAAAGCGGTCTCTGTCCGCATCACTGCTTTGTGCGGCGACTGCACAACCAGGAGAATATTGCTCTTTGGACTGTGTTTTGGGATAGCCCAACGCACCGCAAGGGACACAGTGCCGAAACCAAAGGACATTTACTCTACACACAGTGCAGCAGAAAAGCCCGGGCGATTATGGCGGACGCCAGCTACCCGGGCATGTTCACACGGATACAAGCAGACAGAGACAGGTTGAACTCTTCTAATCTTAAACCATCAGACTGAACTCTGATCTGCACTATTGAGTGGTTCTGCACACACACACACACACACACACTCCAGCTCATTTACACATACACACACACACACTCCAGCTCATTCACACACACCCACACGCACACACACACACACACACACACTCCAGCTCATTTACACACACACACGCACACTCCAGCTCATTTACACACACACACACACACGCACACTCCAGCTCATTTACACACACCCACACGCACACACACAGATGCACACTCCAGCTCAATTACACACACCCACAGGCACACGCACACATGCTCACCCCAGCTCCTGGACAAGGGGGAAGAGATGTACGGGCGTCTGTCTGTGAGGAAATGTTGGCTACGCTTGCTGATCATGTGATCAACCACGGGTTAAATATGACTTGATTGAAAATGAAACAATTGACTGAGAATAAAAAAAAATGACAGGGAGACATTTGAGAGAGACTATGACAGTCAAAGATCTGTGACACGACTATGTGGATGCGTCTATGTGACATTACTTTCAGTACCTCATTCTTGCAGATACAGAGTATTGGACTGATGGACTGTACCATGTTTTCTGATTTTACTAGTATTGGACTGTACCATGTTTGCTGATTTTACTACTATTGGACTGTACCATGTTTCCTCTTCTTCGTCTGTGATAGAGAATATTGGAGATGGATGTCCGTCCATTTCTCCATGAATGTAGAGGTTGGCTTTACTGTAACCTCACCTAAATCAGGCACAGGGATGGAAGAGATGTAATAGGACAAGGGGCCATTTTCAATGTCCCAGGACAGCGTGAGGTAAATGTGTCCACCACCATGCCACACTCTGTCCTTACAACACTGCTCATATGACTACTATTCTGGAAGCGAAACACAACACGTGTTTTGAACGTAATCTGGATCCGGAGCAGCCCAAATGTGTCGTAATATGGGACAATGTTTTTTCATCAGGCTGTTACCGTCCAAAACTGGTTTGCCACCCATCCACGATTTATATTTATGTATCTCCCCCCAAATTCATCTCTCTCTCGATATCCTATTAAAGAATTTGTCTACATTGGGCTGGAAGCTTTTCCAGGCCAATGTAGATACCACTCTAGAAGATTTTTCCACACCCACATTTTCACAAACAAAAGTTCATGTTTTTGTATGCCGTAAAAAACTCAACTGTATTAATTACAGTAATGTTTTAGAAAAATACATATTTTGTTTCACAATTGCACTGGTGGACATTTAAACCTCTCGCAGCAGATATACTTTTGCTCTAGAACATTGTATAGAACTTTTAATTTTGCTTTTAAGGCCAGAAGAGGTTTAGATTTTGAACAATATTGTGTTCATGGTATATCCAAAAATGTAATATTATGAAGAAAGTATTAGACATGCTTTTGAAATGTGTTCATGATATTTTGAACACTTTTTTGATTTTTCAGGCGATATAAGGCATTTGGCATTTTGTGGGTGAAATTAAAATAACTCAGAGTGCCTCTTGATTAGCATTTATTATTATTAATATTTAGAATGGTATACCAAAATGTAATAGTCATAAAATTCTACAAATCCAAACAAAACTCGTGCTAATTGTATGCATGTGTTAAGGTTCACTTCTTAAATCATGTAACTGACATTTCCAGAGACATATTTTTTATGTATTTAAAGCATATCAATTA
The DNA here is from genome assembly GCA_029465975.1 of Dallia pectoralis. Classification (NCBI taxonomy): domain Eukaryota; kingdom Metazoa; phylum Chordata; class Actinopteri; order Esociformes; family Umbridae; genus Dallia; species Dallia pectoralis. The sequence goes on along the minus strand of CM055763.1, from coordinate 6,120,439 downwards.
AAACAATTAAACATAAGAATACTGGAACAGTGTGTATCAATTTTAAGCCAGCGTTTACGGTTCTTTCATAAAAAAATGCAGCAAGAACCCTTCAATTGAAGCAATGGGAATTTGATGAAAACTATAAAACTACAACTCCCACTTTAACTGAATATAAAATAAATCAGTGGATAGGAAATATATAATGGTTAGTGGGAGTGGATATGAAAGACAGAAACATACATCATTTTATTGTTTTTCCGCCAGCTATAATAAAAAACATTTAGTAGACTGAAGACACCCTGCACACATTTGGGTTCGAGGACCTCAGTTTGAAAAACTTCTGGAAAAATTATACGAAATGTTACTTTAACGCAATGTTTTTGGTAAGGAGCTAAATCCAAATGCCGCTAGCTATTCTACTTACAAAAAATGATATTGCCATAAGCCTCTGTGCAATCGTTATATTTCAGTACATTTGCTATGAAAGCCTAAGATGTTTGATTGTCTGTGGTAACGTGACCATACAAAGCATTATCTGTGCAGATTAATGAAGTGTCAAATAGATCTATAAAACGCCCAGAGGAAAAATAATATTGGTTATGTGTTCAAGTAGTCCAGCCTGGTGACGAACTCAATGGTTGTTTAATATTTGCAGAGGTCATGCCAGGTGCTGAGAGAGTACGTTTCTGTGACCCAGGTCCATGGATAAAAAAATATACTTTCCATGGAAAATGAACACTCTACAAGTGTCACACAATCGGAATTTAAAGTTATTTTAAACATGAATAATATGTATGGAACAGGAAGGTCGAATTAAAAACGTGTTGGTATGTTAACAGGAGATTGATTCTTTTTGAGAACGTTTTGAGTTTTAAAGACTTGGGAACTTTGGGACTGGGTGTGAAATAGAGTGATGGCCGTCCACTGTGGAGTAAATACTGAATTATTACAAACCTTATCGACAGAAATGTTATCGATAACCACTAATGACATAACATAACAACTCAAAATCAGTGTTCATTTTGGCATAACCTATTTTACATGCAAATTACTGCTCAAGGGTAGATTCAATTCTGTCAATTTTATTGACAGACAATGTGTATTCAATAAAAAATGTTTAAAAAAGATTAGGAGTAAAAAATATGTCTGGTTTGTCAAAGTAATTAATCTTATTTTAAAAGAGTATTAAACAAACTATAAGCAAAAAAAGGTTTCTTTGGAATAATTATTTTCAAAATTGCTAATGTAATTGCAAAATATCAACTGAATATACTTATTAAACACACTTTTCATTTTTCTTTGTTAAATAAATTGAGATGACAGTGTCAACAAGTCCTAAAATGAAGTGCTTTCCACCATAAAAAAAAGGCGTAACTTTTCCCTGGTGTTTAGTGTCATGTAAAATAGTGGTAGTATTTAACAATTCAAAATTCTTATTGCAAGCCTAATTTTCAGCCCCATAAAATGCATCGAAATTAGAAAGATGGGAACTAAAAAAAGACATGCCAGGACTCTAATACCCACACAGAGTTATAGACTGACTTCGCTTTCCACCGTAGTCAACAAATTGTAATTGCTTCTCTTCATGTCAGCCAAACCTCTTTTCAGACAATTACACCACGTTTCTGCCAGAGCGGCATATAATTCCTCCCATTCTGTCTCCGCGGAAAGTATTAGAAGTTTGAGTGGTTGAAATCCACACTGAAATCAAACTCCTTTTAAAACATTACGTCGGCGCGCAATGGTTATACACATCGTAATCATTTCAACCTCACGAGAAAGAAGAGTGTGGCTTTATTTTCCCTCTTACGCCGTTCAGTAATATGCAAAACAAATGTTGACACAGGCGACACAAAGAAGCACGTGGAACGATGAAACCAACGTGAACTCCGGAGTTGAACTCTGCTCTCGTCTTACCTGACCTGTCACTTTTCCTTTTGTTGTTCCTCTTCTCTGCCTCGTCAGGTGACAGCTTCTGTCTTCCGTAGTCTGCCGGCCCACAGGAGGCCCCCGTCGGGGTGTTGCTTCTCAGGGTGGGGGCGCTGTCACAGTGACTATTCCCTCCCGGGGAGCCTAAGTTCGCCGGCGTATGTGCGCCGTCCTGGGCCGGGTGTGAGTGGGGATGGCAGAGGTTGTGGCGGGCACTGCCCCCACCGGGTGTGGGCATCTGTGGAATGTGCCAGCTGCCCTGATGCGGAGGCGGGTGATGCTGCTGCTGCAGCGCCGGGTGATGCCCGCGGTGATGGTGGTGCTGCCCGCCGAACAGGACATCGTCACCGGGGTAACCGGCGATGATGCACGCCGAAGAGGAGGTGGCGGCGGAGGAGGCCAGGTCCGGGTAGGAGACGTGGTCGGAGCGTCCGTGCAGCGCCAGCGGGGACTGGGTGAACGCGGGGTGCAGGGCCTGGGCAGGGACATGGGGGCTACGCAGGCAGCCGAAGAGTGTGTGATCCATTGCATGCACACACACACACGCGCACACGTGCGCGGCCCTCCGAAATAATGGGGAGGACGGCTTTAGTCACAAAAATTTACCCCAGAAAAAAGCAAGAAGATAAAAATCCGAAATCCACCACTTGCGTGCTTAGCTTACCCAAAGTGTCGCTCCTTGATCAACGTTAGAAAGAAAAGTTGTGTGTGCGTGCGTGCGTGTGTCTGTGCGTGCGTTGAAAGGGGGTTCCTGTGGTAATCCCGGCCGTGCAGACGGTTGCCAGGCTGCGCTGGATAAACAGTGGACAGGAGATTTGAAGATATCAAGGAGAGAGGAGACCCGTGAAGCGGAGGGAAAGGTGCTTCCAGGGAACTGCAGCACAGGCAGCGGGGAGAGGAGCCGTTATAAATAGGCTGTAACGTGAGAGGGAGGCTGGGTCACAGGCTGCGCTACTGACCACATGCATATGAACGGCCCCTGTAAAAAAGCACGGCACAATAAATCTACACTATTAAAATGGCCGGTGCCTCGGGAAAGAAGGCAATTTATTTTTGACTTTGGCTATTTGACCCCTGCAGGCCTCTTTTTCTTCGGAGAAAAGTCTGCGAGGTTTCGGGTTATTGCCAGGGGGTTAGCAAGAAACGTTCGGCACTTGTTGCTTTGCTTTCTTTCTAAGTGAATCTGTGCTTACTGTCGTTCCTGCGTGAGGAGTTTGTGAATATCAAATGTGTTTAACGATCGCATGGAAGAAAAGTAAATTTTGTTGCTACATAGCAGAATCTTGTCAGAGCTGCGTTAACAGCATAGTTGTTAGTACTGTCAATCGCTGTTTATAGTGTGAAAATAACAAAGTAGCCATCAGATAAAATTGGTTAAGGCCTCCAATAGTATAATCTCTGGAATCTCATATCTATTATCTACACATCTAATGTACATCAAACTTTTTTACATTGTAGCTGTATTAGAAAAGCAGAATCGAATTCCTCACGTCTAAAATTTAGTAGCAGGAGGCCGGTGACAGATCACAAATGTCATATTTAAAGTCTCAATTCGAAAATGTGTAAAACATTTTGGCCCCGTACACACAAACCATCACATTTACAGTTTGACTAATAGATTTCAATCTCACGTATGTTATAAAAAATGTATAATGAACCGTCAAAATTGCATTCGGCTATGAAGTAATAAACAGGCGATCAGTCACGATTACCGCATTCCATGTGGTAGCCTGATGTACGCCCGACGCCCCCGGCCTCACGGGCACACTCCCATGCCCACCAGGCTTTCAGACACCAGGCTACCACAGCCGGCAGAACCACATGTATCTAGACCGGCTCGAGAAAGGAAATTAATTCCACTTTCAGAGAAAACGACTTAAGCAGATTGAGCACCGGTAGGATTTAACTTGGGAGCTATCGCTCCCCTCATTTCCATGAAAGCAGAACAGCAACACGTCTAGAAAGTGTTTAGGTAAGTTCGATTCATGTACTGTTTTCAATACCTCCCACATGTGTGTGTGTGTGTGTGTTGGTGGGGGGGCGACTGGGGCGGGCCCCTGATTTTCTGCGGCGACCAGGAGCCCGGGGTCAGCAAAGCCCGAGACGAGTGCTGGGGGAATGGCTCTGATTTGGAACGTGTTTGATGAGGCTCGAGCCGTGACGAGGCCAGATTTCTAGACATTAGATAAGAGGTCTTGCTGCTACTCACCAACCTGTCCCAGTCAGTCAGGGGTGAGAACGGAGGGCTGTATGGAACAGGCTCTCTAATCTGAACAGCATTGGTCATAAAGGATGATGTGTTTACTGTGATAGGACAGTTGTTTCGAATGTGTGTCCTTTGTTGGGCGTTTATTGCTGAGGTACACTGATGTGGCTCCGGAAATGAAACTATCATAAATGCTTCAAGAATGTTTCTTGTGAATGATTCTTTATGTAATGTGAACCACGTTTCTTACGTTATTTATAATACAGCAATACAGAGAGAGAGAAATCAAATTAACACCAAGTAAATGTATTAACCTAAATATATAACGAGAAATATACATAGTGTTTTAGTGTTTTATTCTTATTTTTTAATTTAACCTATATTTAACCAGGTAGAACAATTTCTCATTTGCAACGGCGACCCGGGTAGCAACTGAGATTTGAACCCAGGACGTCGTACACACAAAGCATGCACTCTACAACCAAACTACCTACTGGTATTGAATTTCTTAAATGTGTGTCAAGTTTAAAATAATATTTATATATTCTTTTGCAACCTGATTTGTTCGTCCACATTTAACTGCAATTTCAAATTAAAAATAATAATGAAATGGATAAAATTATGAAGTTTATTTACTTTCGGCCTGCAATATCAGTCAGGGTGGTATAAGCTTTTTGGTTCTGTCATTATAAATTACATCATTTGTTATAATTTAATGCAATTTGATAATTTGTCAAAATCCCATAATATGTGTTATTGTTTCCAAGCTGTATCAACTATATTTTTTAATATGCTAATGTATTAATAAATCAACTTCACAAATCGACTGACTGTAAGAATTGTACATTAAAATAATTCTTTATATATTTTGAGTTTTTTTTACTTCATTGCAAATCAAATAAAAATGCATGCACTTTTGACTGTAGGAAAATACTTTCTGTTCATACCTATAGAATGGCATTATATACATAGTCCTGATGAAGTGACTGTGTCTGAACTGAGCAAGCGAGTGTGTTGGAGAAATGTTTATTACTGCTCTTTGAATTTTAACTCTTGATTTATCACCATTCTGATGTGATACATCGTGATGGGAGAGCCCAGCAGTCGTCTCAAAACACTCAGATTTCTGTGTCGATCTGTTTGAGAGAAAAATAGGTATCTGATCATTTAAAAAAATGTACCGTTTACCCAAAACATCTCTGGTTCATTATTTATCAAATCAATCAATCGATTATGATTTTTCACAGTTGTTGTTTTTGTAGGATGTTTTTTATGTGTTATGCCTCATATTTTTCCTTTAGATCAACTATCTACAGTTCAAGCTAATATTTGGTTTACAACTTGCATAAATATGTTTATTCTGTAATTAGGTTCTGTAGTATGATTTAAAGTAATTCACTATGGATAAAATAAAATTCTGAGCATTATGATCTTGTCAACAGACACAAAAATAAAAGGATTACTAAATAAATCTTTGCTTTTCCACTACGTTTATTACAGTCTTTTTTACCTAGAAGTCCTGCTTATAGTTTAACACGTAGAAAACTTAAGAAGTTAATTATTTACACCTAAAAGGCACATAGTTCGAAATCCAGTTAACATAAAATTTCTCATAGAACCCTACACCCCCGAAATAATAGAATAACGAAGGCAGAAAAACTAAGACCGAGCATTTTCTACGAACTTAATGTTTCTAGACTGCAGCGGTGAGATCAGCTTCTATAAGCAGCAGAGAGCATGAGAGTTCGGCTGAGCTCCCAGCGAGGGGCAACTGAACCTGGCTGGGGGCACGGCTGCAGACATCTGTGATACTAAGCAGGACTTCGCACAGGGCAGGCCACACCTCAAACAGCTTAAACTCCATTTAGACCTGGACCGAGCCAAACTACGACCGGTCCGACCACTGAACCCAAAGTCCCAGGCTGGCGGGCTGCCCTAAATCTGACGAGGCCCTGGCCTGTAGCGTGTCGCGCCCCACACTTTGTAAGCTCTGGATGACTTCAGACGTCACATGTGAAGGAGGCGTTGAGTCGGTCGTGGCTCCAATCATTGAATATTGCCTCTGTGATGCCAACGGCTCTTAGTGTTAATCGATTGCCTCACCCGTGGCGAGTTTCGTAGTGCAATTTCTAGCAGATACCCGCAAAACATATTTTTCACTTCAGCATCTTGTATTCAGCGTCGTCCCCGACTACAACACTTCAGCATCTTGTATTCAGCGTCGTCCCCGACTACAACACTTCAGCATCTTGTATTCAGCGTCGTCCCCGACTACAACACTTCAGCATCTTGTATTCAGCGTCGTCCTCGACTACGACACTTCAGCATCTTGTATTCAGCGTCGTCCTCGACTACGACACTTCAGCATCTTGTATTCAGCGTCGTCCTCGACTACGACACTTCAGCATCTTGTATTCGGCGTCGTCCCCGACTACGACACTTCAGCATCTCTCTGATCATCTGACAACACATTCACGTTCCAATAAGACTCATAATTCAGAAAACTAAACGTTTTATGATTTAATGGCTTCTTTCTCTCTCTTTGCGTTCCAGGCGATTCTGGCCCAGCGCCAGAAACCCAGTCCTCTGCTAGAGAACAAGGACAGTATCCGCTGACTCAAAGCTCTGACACTCAATGTGTCAAAGTCCTTGTAGAACTTAATGGGCACATGATTCTGGAACTACAGTCTTCTCCATTGCTTTTCTCCAAGTATGTTACCGTGTCATAGTAGACTGTCAGGATTAGGCACAAAGCCACTATTAAAACCTATTAAATTCATTCTGATTGGTGAAGGTGTTTACAAGTGGTTCAGACCACCCCGAGGTAGAGACCTGTCTTCTCTGGAGAAGTCTATGGGTGAGGTATGTTGTGTAAACACTGACCTCTGCTGGTCAGTGTTAAAAGTGAACGCATTAGTGTGGAGGGGCGGGGCCGTTCTGATGGAGTACTTTGATCTCACTTTCCTTACAAAAACACGGTGATGGTAATCACAATATTGTACAAGCTGATAAATAAGCAAAATGAATTGTTTAACCATCATGCAAACTCAGATTCTCATTAAAAATATCCGTGAATATTGAAACGCTAATGAACATAGTATGTCATCACAGCATGAAAAAACATAAAACAACTTTTATTGGTGACATAACCTTATGATAACACCAAGTGGTTATTTTTTTCCCAACATATTTTCGTGACATTTATTTATTAGCTATTTTTAGTGCATGAGGCATGGTTCTGGAGTCAATGTTTATTGCTGCCTGTTGTCAGTCAGATATCGCCGTAGCCCAATAGGAGCTGGGTGACCTTTGCATTGAGGTCATTGGCTGGCCCCCAGCGAGCCATTATCCTGTTCTCTGGTTCATCTCACGCTGGGAAGTGGAATTCCCAACCCTCCTCCTTCCCTCCAGAACAATCCCAACAATTCTATGTCTTCCCAATCAGGAACAGTAGCTGGCTTTGCCAGTTTAAGATGACGCATGACCTGCCGTACGGAACAATGGGAGGATATTGACATACACGATATTGACATAGCACGAGTGTCACAAATGAAATCTCCGTTAACTTTGATGGTTGCCCGATAATTTTAATTAGGATGAGATTACAGCGGTCGGTTGCAGTAATTGTCCAACACAGTCACTGATTGTAGAAGTAAAATTAATTGTGACAAAAACGATATAAGTGAGATGTTTTGGTCATTTAGGAGAAAAAAACGATAAAAAATGATTCGCCTGAGAAGGTGAAGATTATACTGTAACAAGCCAAGTTATCTGTATCACTTTATTTATCAGTTTAACACTAAATAAAAAGAAATCCCACCAATGGATAAAGTCCATAAGTATTCTACAAGTGAAAGCCTTCAACCTGACACATGTTGAAGAGATACTGAAAGATCTAGAATGTTTCCTGTTTATAGTCGTCATGGTGACAGTGCAATCCCGCGGACAAATAAGGATGATGGCGGTTAATGCATGAAGGCCAGCAAGGAGAGGAGGGAAATATTTGAACAGGATTAAGGACACCATCAGTACTGAGACTTTGGAAACCTTTCTGGGGCTTCAGTATCAGACTGTGACAAATAATCCATCCGCCCAAACAGAAGCACTGAGAGTTCAAGACTGGAAAGGAACCAGGAAATAACAACCTGGAACAGAACGACAGGGTGTGCAGATTGAAAGAAAATTACCGGGGGAGTTTGGTCTCAAGTAACGCCTGAGCTCCCTGTAGCGTGATAGTTCAGTCGCAAAACGGCCGTAAGTCATCAAATGGGAAACAATTGGGATGTTGTTGTCAGCACGGGGGCGTGGACAACCAAACTCCGGAAAAAAGAGGCGTGGGATTTTGGAGCATTCTTTTACAGCATTTGATACATTAAATCTAATCTCGGAATTTGACTTGTGTCACGGTAACATAGCAACCTAGAATAAGTCAGTGCTTCAACAGGGTCCTGCCCAGCTGTTTATGTTTACTAATAGTTTGTGTTACTGAATCACCTGCACGGACGAACCAAAACAGCATACATGTCTAGATGGCCTTTGCAATTTCTAAATTAAGCAATGCATAGAATTCATAGAATGGGCCATATGATTCATAGAATGGGCCATATGATTCATAGAATGGGCCATATGATTCATAGAATGGGCCATATGATTCATAGAATGGGCCATATGATTCATAGAATGGGCCATATGATTCATAGAAGTGGCCATATGATTCATAGAATGGGCCATATGATTCATAGAATGGGCCATATGATTCATAGAATGGGCCATATGATTCATAGAATAGGCCATATGATTCATAGAATGGGCCATATGATTCATAGAATGGGCCATATGATTCATAGAATGGGCAATAGGAAACTAGAATGGGCCATATAATCCATAATAGGCAATATGTATGGAGCTAGATTTGTATGTAACTAGAATTGTGTACAATAATATCACAAAAGAACTTTTATCAATTTAGAAGTCACAGTCTACAATACAATGTGGAGTAAGTGATATTTTCACGGATACTTTCTGAAGGCCCTGTGTATCAATCCCAACAGCTCCACGACATGTTGGCTTCCTGTCAGCGTGCTCTCAATGTTACGTTCTTCCTAAGTGGTCAGAAAACAACCAATTGCCACCGTATTTCTCGTTATTTAAATTCACATGAATAAAGGTTCTCACTAGCCTAGTAAATGACATCTTGGCGACTCTGGAGCATGTGCAGACAGAGCTGCTTTCATTGATTTCTTCATCCTATCTGTCGTGCCTCTGCTAAAGCGAAATGCTTTTATATGTATTGATATTTAGGCAATGATCCCTTAGGAGTGTGAAATATGTCTAACAAACCAGAGAATATGGCTAAGTGCCTGGATATCGCAATTAGCTGTGGTTTTTTGTCAGTATACATACACTGTGCTGTCACTGTTTACCACAGGCCCACTTGCTACATTATATTTCTATAGATTATTGTTATCATAAGGTGGTTATGAACACAATTTGCGAATAAATATGTAATGCAGCATTTGCCATAGCTTTGAGACAATCAGCATTTGGAATTCAAACCAGCCATTTAATAATTATAGAGCTTAACCCACGTACACATTTTGCCTGAGGTATAATGTCCGCGGTGTAGTTATCGTGTTAAACATGCGTCTTAAAGTAGAAGCATTCTCACACGTCGTCGCTGTTCACTCAATTATTTCATGTTGTCAGGCAATCAGGACACCATTTCCCTTCCTCCTTAATGAAGAAAGCCTATTAAAAGACGTCTGCCTTCCATTATAGGAGGCGGTGCCAAGCGACACTGTCATAGTTGCGGCGTGTAAATAACTGTGTTCTGCTGAGAACTTGCTGATCAAACAGCCATGTTGTTTCTTAATGGGCCGTGTCACACTGCTTGGTGTGTTTATGTTCAACCAGATTGACCTTTTATAGAGCTGATTACAACGTGCAATTACACAGTCCTAACGCACACACAGTGAATGCACTTAAAGGCTGACACACACGTGCTTGTGCACACAAACATACACACACACACACATAAGCAGATTACACGCTGTACATTAGAAAGAGATTATCGCATGACTATGCAACCAAATACTTAATGAAAGTGCCTTATTTGGACATTATATGAGTCCCAAAAGAGTATTTCATTTCTAATGTTGATTACCTCACACATCGACCACAAAATTGAGCTTGGGTGTATTTGGACCACGTCCGCGCTAGACCACACACCCAAACACACTTCGCGCACACACTTCGCGTACACACACACACACATGCTGGTTTGGCGTGCACGTGGTCCAAATACACCCAAGCTCAATTTTGTGGTCGACGTGTGAGGTAATCAACATTAGAGTGAACAAGTAATACATCTACATCACATCAGCTGAGCGTAAAAACATGTTTGTCTGGGAGATGCCGGACCAGATTCTTGGAGCTCTCCACAAGAATGAACCGTTGGAGTTTATGGCTTTGGCCATGTACGAGTTTTTCCAGAGCATCTGGTGGCTTTCATGGGAGGAAATTATTCAGAAATGTAGAAAGAGTCGTGATGGTAGTGTCATCCCGAGGGAACGGGTAAAGTGGAGAATCGAAACCAGGCCATACTGAGGTACTGGGCTTTTTGCAGCAAAACGTAACCTACTTTGACATGTTTTCATAATGCATTGTTGGCAGACAAGAGAAGCAACATTTTGGAATTTTTCGGAAAGATTTGCATGGACGTAACTAAGTAGATATTTGGAATCTGAATTATGCACACACAAAGTTTGGCCAGTAATATGTTGCTAGACATGTGGCAAAATGATATGTACTAGTAAATCACAGTCTCGCGTGGTGCGCTTTACAGCGTTTTATCAGCGTTTGGAAGCGGTGAAACTCATGAAGACTCTGATGGCCAATTGCCTTTTCTGACCAATGAACTGAGTCCATTGTGAATGTCTGGCCTCGGTAACCGCGATCGACACACATGTTTCGGTGCAGCGAGGACCAGAAGAAATTTGGCCCTCCGTGGAAATGGTTTGACACCTCCGCTCTAGTTCCTTAGAAAAAAAAACTATTCCTAACCCACTAGAGGTCAGAGGTGAGTCCGCATACTCGGTCCAGGGTATCCTCAACTCCTGATGCCAAGTGAGGCGGCTTAAATATCTTGGAGACTGGGATAGATATGACCCGGGCCAGGACATTCTGGGCCCTGAGCTGATCGAGGGCAATGGAACATGTGTTTTTTGTTTGTTCGAACGGCTGACAAGTTGTACCCAAAATCAATACTGACAACGTCATCTAGCTCAGCAGCCTATTGTCCAATCAATGTTAACTTTAATATTGGCAGAAAAAAAATGGATCAAGCCGGCGGCATTATAATGACATGCACACTGCTCACTAGCCCTACAAAGAGCCACGCCTCTAATCACTTCCAACGAGAGCCAGCGAATCTTGGCGACAGTGGGCGGAGTTACGCTCAGAGATAAAATCTCACACAGCGGCAAGCCGGCAACTCAACTTTATGCAAATATCCAGCGTGCGGGCAGTGACGGAGTTCGTCAACTACCAATGACGGGATAGATGTTCTCCGCATGTTGAAGTGCATTTTGTTCCTACTAGCTAGCTTAAAACCTTGTTTGCTAGCTAAAAAAGTGGCCAATAAATACATTATTGTGGTGTACGGTTTCCCCATTATTTATCATGTGCCTCTGTCTTGATACAAAGATATCATTCTAAACACGGATGCATGGAAGAATGTTTCAGATATTTGGGATCACAGAGGAGTGATATAAAAGCAAACAGTAAATTGCTATTTGATCATTGACAAATCATTGAGTTACGTAATACATTTTCGAAGTGAAGTCTCACAGATTATAAATACTTTACGGAGACTGATGTTAGAGAAGACACAGCCCACCCAGAGCAGGCAGTTAGGCACGCTAAGGAGGGCTAAGTGACAACTCGCCAGAGATTGAGCGATTCGCTAGTTGAGCTGGAAGGCACTGTGCATGCGGCATAATTGCTGAAACACTGTTCCAGCTGCTCCAGAGTCCACTCTGATTGGTTAAAAGGAGAAAACACGATGTGTTCACAATGCACCCAGTTCATAGGTCAGAATAAGTGATCAACAGAGTCCACACGGTATGTCTGCTTGCAAACCGCAGTAAAACGTACCACCTCAGACTGTTATTGCCACACATAAATTGTTTTGTCACAGATCCAATGCATTTTTTCGTGTTTGTGCTTAACTTTGGCAAGTAGAATTAATGAGTAGCATAACTCCAAATATCAACGTAGTTACAAGTATGAAAACAACTAAACTAAACACAAGTTGGCAAATAGTTTCTACGACTGGCACACAAATCAGAAATTCGCAAAACTTTTTTCTTACAATTTTGCTAATCATTGTAATGCCTACAAAACATTTAGCACTATTTTACCTTAGTACTTTCTTACATGCACCTCTTTGTATGTGTGCGTGTGCGTGTGCGTGCGCGTGTCCCTGCACGTACAGTGACTAATAAAAGCACAGCGGCTAACGAAATCTAGTGTCAAAGGAAAGTGCGAGCGCTGGATGGCAATAACCTCTGGAACTTCTATCGCTCGAATTAGCCGCCCGTTTAACCACGCTACCCAGACACGGCTAACAACGTGCTCTCAAGCGCTGACTCCACGCTAACTAAACGTGGAGTATAGAAACTGGCGTAGAGGACACAGATCCCTGAGCCATCCAGTGAATGGGCACGGTGTCATAAAAGGCCCATACTGACGTAAAACAAAACCATTAGCTTTGACGTCAAGGGGGGGAGAAGTTAGCTCATTTGGGGCATAATAAAGGAAAATGTCTGAATTTATCCTGTTCTTTATAAGCTTTCTCTCTCTCTCTCCATCTCTCTCTCTCTCTCTCTCTCTCTCTCTCTGTCTTAGTCCACACATTTATTTTCGTGTCTGACAGCAGGACATCAATCATCTCCGGTCTCTTTCCTTTCCTTTTTGTCCTTCTTTTTCAGTCTTAATTTCTCTCTCTCTCTTTCGCTCGCTGAATGGAGCTCCCCCTTCTCCTCTGATGTCAGAGCGTGGGACGTGGCCACCGGCGTCTGCAGCAGGAAAGGGTCCTGTTTTCTCTCCTCCGGAAGAATTAGGCCCTCAGACATTACCACATTGTATTTTGCGGTGCACAGTTTAGGGTGAACACTCCTGGTGCCGGCTGGCCTCCGGGCCTCTCGGGCCTCTTTCCCTCTCTCTAATTAGATTATAACCGGGTCTCCGTACTGCTCGGGCCACGGCCCAGGATCCAATCTGGCAACCCGCTACCTTCACAGGCCACAGCTCCATAATATCTGGTCTTAAAGGGAGGAAATGACCTAAACGTTGGTTAGACGGGATTCAGTTACACCCAATAGTGTGCTGAGAGAACGACCAGGGTAATGGACACGGCAAAAGTGCGAGAGAGCGATGGAGATTTACGGCCGGTCTCTATGAAAAGTGCTCACCCGACCAGAATCACCACAGGCCGCGCTACTGCGGCGGAACAGACATTTTGGCTGCAACTGACGGAACTATCAGAGACCAGGTCAGCTTCAAAACAGCCAATTAGAAGACCAGAGGCTATTACCGATCAATGCTATTCACTCATGCGTGGTACTGCCAATCAAAGGTCCAAACCTTTTGTACGGAACAACCGTGGACGGAGGAACGATGGCCTCAGTCCGGAAACTAAAGACTATAAAATCCACGGCCACCGAAACTCCTGGCCCATGCAAGTTGGGGAATTATATTTAGTTTTCGACCCAGCAGGAAAGACAACATGGTGGCATTAGAGCCAACAAAACTGTTCGAAAATGTATATAAAGGATCACTTTGGCTTTAATTGTTCGACTCTTTAGATGTGGGTTTAGGTTATATGAAACATTGGGACGTGTGCAGACAGGGCGAATAAACGCACACATTAAATTCCACCCAGGGCTGTCTTTCTACTGTAGATGGGACCGTGACAGTAACGAAAAAAATCATGTCTGGAGACTTCGCTGATAGGAAGTGAACAGTATGACTGATTCGTGCTCGTAAATCATCGCGGGGAGAGACGCCGGGAGCTGCCAGAGAGCGTCTTCGATGTAGACGACTGAAATATGAGTTGTAGCTCAGGACGTCAATAGCTGCACAGTATGGTGGCTGGATGGATGGTGGAAGCTGTGACATATCAGCCTGAAAGCATAACAGAGATCATGGTGCCATCTGAAAACAAAGCCATCACTCATGTTGTGATCTGCATTCTGTTCTCCTGTTTGCCGTGCTGTACCAATAGGAATTAAAAGGGGTGATGAGTGTATTAGTGAGTGTGTGTGTGTGTGTGTGTGAGTGTTTGTGTGTGTGTGTGTGTGTGTGTGTGTGTGTGTGTGTGGAAAAGAAAACAACAAAGACAAATCCTTCGTCTAGTGAAGGGAAGATGACTTAATGCATGGATATTTCAGCATGAGTATCTGGTACAGATTTGCAGTACGAACGTGATGGAGTTCCTGCTATGAAGCAAAGCTCTCAGGTAAAAGTTTTGCCAGTTCTACAGCTGCTTCCAACTAACCGCTGCCTGTCTTTCTTCTATAATTCTGTCTGTGTCTCTTCCTGTCTCCTCTTCTCTCGCTCGCTGTTCAGATGTATCATCATTTCCAAGTGATTTACTGTACCAGACAATGAGACCAACTCAACCTTACGCCTTATATATTGAACTAGCAGTTACTATAAGTTAAGTTGTAACTGTGGTTTAGTGTATGTGTGCATGACACAAGATAGCCCCCTGTAGGTTAATAACAAAATACCCCCAAACACTAAAGACCTCCATTTTCATATTATTTTCCTTCATCCACCTCTACGGACACACATCCATCCACCTCTACGGACACACCTCCGTCCACCTCTACGGACACACCTCCGTCCACCTCTACGGACACGCCTCCGTCCACCTCTACGGACACGCCTCCGTCCACCTCTACGGACACGCCTCCGTCCACCTCTACGGACACGCCTCCGTCCACCTCTACGGACACGCCTCCGTCCACCTCTACGGACACACCTCCGTCCACCTCTACGGACACGCCTCCATCCACCTCTACAGACACACCTCCATCCACCTCTACAGACACACCTCCGTCCACCTCTACAGATACACCTCCATCCACCTCTACGGACACACCTCCGTCCACCTCTACGGACACGCCTCCATCCACCTCTACGGACACGCCTCCATCCACCTCTACGGACACGCCTCCATCCACCTCTACGGACACGCCTCCATCCACCTCTACGGACACACCTCTGTCCTCAATCTCAGACCTTATAATTTCTTCTCTGTTCGGTTACTCAGCTCTTTGGTTTATATTAGGGGTAGATCCATATCCACACATGACTCACCCCCTCTACTGAGCACTGCCAAATTCAAACAATCAGGCATGATGAGCGATTGGGCCAGCCAGTGGTGGTAATCCAAATTGGAGATAATTGCTCAGCCCCAATTGGTCTGCTTCAGTCTACTAAACACAGCCCACCCTGGGACCTTGGCGCAGGACCGCTGTGTGGGCCGGTTTATGGCCGTGTTCATGCGGATGGAGTTTAGATCGATTGAGGCCAATGTTATATAAACGTTAGCAACCGATTCCACATATTAGATGTACTTCAGTCATATCCGCCTGATACGACTAAAGTACCCTAACCATTTTTGCCAACGTTTGCTCTGGTGAGACTTGGCATCACCACCTAACCATGTGCTTTCCTCGACTGACGATCGGATAGGCTGCGCCGTCACGACTTCAAAGTCAAAGCCATTGGCATTCAGTACGTGGACAATTTGACCAGGCCAGAAGTGTGTGTGGTGGTGGTGTGTGTTTGTGTGTGTGGTGGTGGTGGTGGTGTGAGTGTGTGTGTGGCGGTGGTGTGGTGAGTGTGTGTGTGTGTGTGTGTGTGTGTGGTGGTGACTGTCTGCCCCCCCCCATTTCATAGGCAGGTGTCAGAGAGCCCACGTCCTGCTGATCCTCGTTGAGAAAACCAACTGCGCGTGTGGACCAATGACAGCTCAGAGAGACATTGTGGAAAGAATTATCCTGGAGAGACCGAAGGATTCGGAAGGGAGAGTGTGGGTGTGAGGAAGACATAGAAAATACCAGGCTTTAAAGGGGACAAAGGGAGTCCTCTCCGAGCGAGCGAGGAGAAGTGAGGAGTGGAGAGGAGGCGCGGAGCGAAGAGGAGCGGTCTGTCCGCTTTCAGCACGCCGTGAGAGAGGAGGTAATAGACGAAGAGCCTTAAGTGGGATGTTTGTAGAGCTGAGCTGACAGAGCGTGACGAGCCCAGCGGATATGTGTGTAGCTGGGAAACACATGGCCGTTTGGTTTAAAGGTAATGGCCCATGTAGCGGCTGTATTTGTCAGAAACACACACACACACACCCTACCTCTCTTTATCAATCCCTGGCCAAATAGGGACCGAGCCAGGTCCTTATAACCACTATACGTTTGGCTACCCGACCTGTTCTCTGTGTGGGCGCAATTAACGCAATCAGCGCTCCGTTTACACTCCCCACACTGGGTTCACATTAACCCTACCTCAATCATTTTCTCATTTGTCCGGTTGATTTTGATAAATGCTTTGTGTACTCGAGAACTGAACCCTCTGAGCCCGAGTTTTATAGCAGCAGCAGTGCCCGTGGAGCGACTCAGCTAACGCCACAACCAACACCGTGCGCGTACCCGGCAAACCTGGAGACGGCAACCACACGCTAGTGATCTGGACGATGACAGACGAGGTTTGCGTCGGACGGCCAAGAATGGGATAAACAACCTCCGTGTCCCTGGCGTGAGTGTATCCGCCGTCTCAGGCTATCGGCTTTACGGGTGCAGGTTTTTTTTGTGTGTGTTGCGGCGTTCACGCTGGCAGAGCATATCGGAATTGTATCGGCATCCAGTGGAGTGGCTGATCAGCGATTAGCAGTGTTGCCTAATACCTCTTAAGAATACGGGGTGACGTAATTGTACTTGGCACCATTCTTCCTTTACACACCAGGACGCCAGCATTTTCCCCCCCTCACTATATCCGCTTTGCATGTACCCGCTCTGTTGACCCTGGCTATATTTGTTTTGCAGCTTCCTGGAGGAGCGGTTTTCTTGTGGTCCGTGTGGATTCTGTGCTGCTTTGTTTTAAAGGACCTTCTGGCCCCAAGATCCTCAACCAGTGAAAAGAAAACGTATCCACACGCAATCAAACACACGGAGCGCACACACACGCAGACACACACACACACCCTCAGGGCCTCCAGGGAAACACCAAGGCCATAATCATAAGTGCGGTTGGCTGGTACAGGGTGACGACGGGCTGTCTGGGCCTGGCACACATACAGACCCGATTTAGTTCTCCTGTTCGGTCCTGGTAAATTCTTAAATAGAGTAAAACAAAATCAGCCTAACTATGCGGTGGCCAATGTCTCCATATCTGGCTAGTGTATGTCGTCTAAGACACAGCACATGACTACGACTGTACATTTAGTCAGACGCAGTCCGGGAGAACGTGTTTACGTTTACACGCGACTGTCCAATTCAGAGTTTGACTGTTAAAAAAGCCACACGTCTTTATTGGGCTACATGTGTGAATGTGTCATGTGAAACCGAGACAGGGAGGGAAAAGCCGCAACATTCATCAACACACTTAACACTAACCGGCTAATAAGCGTATATCCAGTGTTACCTACTAATGATTTATGTTAAGCCCAGGTGTCATGGTAAAAGCACTTTGTGGCAACTTTGTTGTAAAAAGGGCTGTGTAAATCAATTTAATTGATTGATTGAGTGACGCCTGCCGTTAAGCCCGGGTGTCATGGTGACGCCTGCCGTTAAGCCCGGGTGTCATGGTGACGCCTGCCGTTAAGCCCGGGTGTCATGGTGACGCCTGCCGTTAAGTGACTGTTTAGCTCATGGTAAACTAACTTAAATATCACCAAGTAAGACTCAATGAGACTCCCTTGTGGAGAATGCAAAAACATTACCATGTCACACAGTACCACGATAATCCACCAGGTGTCACTGTATCCTAAGACATTAACAGGCATGCAAATAACAGCACACACTCTGAACAGAGAACGACATTCCCAGAATTCGATTAGGAATTGAGAGACTAGCAAATTTTGTCGACACAAACAGCAGTCGCGATTCCCACCGAAGATACAACGAAACCTTCCCGAAGTTTTTTTCCGTATTTCAAGGCAGTCTCATGTCTAAGAGCAAGCGGAGTTGAGTGACACTGTCGATCCCAGAGGCAGCTTCCGTCAACAGTCGGAATTCCACTCAATTATGGAGGATGTAAAATGTTGGAAATCAGATCCGCCCTGGAAGTGTAAACGGCACATACAAAGCGACAACAAAACCAATCGCTCTCCACCTTGGCATGGTTCGCTCTGGAATGCAAAGGGATCAACAGTAAAAGGGCCTTTGAAGCGGACTCTTTCTTCTACTCCTGTGAGAAAAAAAACACATTAACCTGAGGGAATCCTACAGGTTATCACAGGCACTCACAACAGAGCTACACACACCCACAGTATACACATTCTCATATGCAAATTCACACACACACACACACGCACACACGGCGACAGACACACACACACACACACACACTGAGACACTAAAAGAAACACAGACATACGACATACGAACCCGGAGACAAACACACACACACAGACACACAAACAGACCTACACAGAGACACACACACAGAAACAGACACAGAGACAGACACACACACACATACATACACACAGACAGTCACACACACACACACACATACAGACCTACACAGAGACACACACACACACACAAACAGACACAGAGAAACAGACACACACACAGACTATACACAGAGACCTACACAGAGACAAACACACACAGAAAAACGACACAGAGAAACAGACACGTGGTCAACGAAGGCTGTCCGAGAAGATATAACTATACCAACAACGCAAGCGATGTTTGTCTATGAGCTAGGACTCAGACTAATAGACTTACAGTAGGATCGACAAGTGCCCTGAGATCTCTATATTATGATTGGTCCATTATATCTGCAGAAGCTCCTAGACAAAGCTCAGGAAGTCTCCAGGTGGAAACTGGAACTTAAACAGGATTAAGCTCCATCATTATGGACTTAACTAATGTGTGGGGTCTCAGAATAGACGAATGCACTTCCTTTGGTGAATTTACCAGAAGCTCAGCCTGACTGTATCCATTAAATGAATCATGAATCATGCGGCTGCAGCGGTTGAATCATTCAAATATGAAGATTCCCTATACAATGGTTCTCTATTTGAGATTGACATAGAACTGACGTTAGCGGACTACATGGTAAAATGGTTCTCTATTTGAGATTGACATAGAACTGACGTTAGCGGACTACATGGTAAAATGGTTCTCTATTTGAGAATGACATAGAACTGACATTAGCGGACTACATGGTAAAATGGTTCTCTATTTGAGATTGACATAGAACTGACGTTAGCTGACTACATGGTAAAATGGTTCTCTATTTGAGATTGACATAGAACTGACGTTAGCGGACTACATGGTAAAATGGTTCTCTATTTGAGATTGACATAGAACTGACGTTAGCGGACTAGACGGTCTGAGATATTACAATGTTGCAGTGAAACATCAAAACAAAGAGAGGGTCTTTTTCATTAGTTTTAAGAAAATACATATTTTAATCCAGTTTAATTGTTCCAGTCATCCAGTCATCCCCACACGTGACTCGAGCGACAGGTTCTGGGCTCTTGCCAAGTGAAGCGGATCCCATCAGTCAACTGGTTTATATGTAGTGGATCACATCAATCAACTGGTTCTGGAGTAGTGGATCACATCAGTCAATTGGTTTATATGTAGTGGATCACATCAGTCAACTGGTTTATATGTAGTGGATCACATCAGTCAACTGGTTTATATGTAGTGGATCACATCAGTCAACTGGTTTATATGTAGTGGATCACATCAGTCAATTGGTTTATATGTAGTGGATCACATCAGTCAACTGGTTTATATGTAGTGGATCACATCAGTCAATTGGTTTATATGTAGTGGATCACATCAGTCAACTGGTTTATATGTAGTGGATCACATCAGTCAACTGGTTTATATGTAGTGGATCACATCAGTCAACTGGTTTATATGTAGTGGATCACATCAGTCAACTGGTTTATATGTAGTGGATCACATCAGTCAACTGTTTCTGGCGTAGTGGATCACATCAGTCAACTGTTTCTGGCGTAGTGGATCACATCAACTGTTTCTGGCGTAGTGGATCACATCAACTGTTTCTGGCGTAGTGGATCACATCAACTGTTTCTGGCGTAGTGGATCACATCAGATGACCATTTCAAGGCGGTCTGTGTTCGACAGAGTGCTTGGGACTTCGAGTTGGTTCATGCTTGGAGCAGCTGACCTGTAAGGGCTGGGTTTCTGTCCCGGATCAAAGCTGACAAAATCTGGACCAACTTCTCCACTGACCGTTCCCAGAGCTGGGCCTCCTAGAACGCATGCGAGACAAAGAGAGAACATGCTCAGTGTACACAGGAAGTGACAGGAAGTGTCAGGAAGTGTGAGAATCATCTGCATAACCTCATCTAAATGCTGTTCTGCTGCTTGCACGGAGTTATACAGGGGACTATCAAACACAGAAGTAGAATCTGACTCCCACATAGTTTGACAGTTGATATGCAGTACTCAGGCCATCTGAGCTCGTCAAGACAAACCCCACAGGCACGCAGCTCACTGGGATGACAGTGAAACCCGTGCGATGCACTTTCACAGTGCTCCAGAAGCTCTCATGAGGATGTCGCCCCTTCTCGCTCACTGGCTCTGTATACTTCATGGCCTACACGAACAGGCTGAGCAAACCAACAAGTCGAGGGAAAACATCAGATTTCTCTTAAATCATATTTTTAGGGCGGTCGGGGGGCGGGTTGGGGGGGCTCACATGGTTTGACGATCGCAAGTCCATTCGCCATACAGAAGCAATTTATACCGGGAGAACTTCAAAATTAGAGCTTTTAATTATAGTTTTCCTTCTCCCGTTTTCTGAATTACAGGTCCAGTTGCACTCGTAAGCCTTACCAAGGACATTCTTTGCAGTTTACAATGCATGATATTGGACAGATCTGCAGCAAACCACACGTTTGACAATAGTGTGTGTGTGTGTGTGTGTGTGTGTCTTCTAACAGGCTAGTGTCCCACTGCTTTTAAAGGAAAAATCTCTACAGTTGTGGTCGTTTGCTTTCGTGATTCCTCTGTGTTTTCGTGTAGTCTGTGTTTCCCAGACTGCCTGCAAATGCCTTTATAATGTATTTTCACTCCCCCATATGCCTGACATCAGTGAGGTACTCCTGGTTTGGGTTAGTCGCTTGCTGAGGTCTTGGAATTGGGATTTCACTGGTTCCTGTCTTTCAGACCCAGCAGTGTTTAAAAGCAGATGGTCCTGAAATCTTGGACCTCCTGGGACTAGTCAACCTTTACTTTTTTTAAGGATCTGAAATGGTTCTAAAGACCTTGTGAATAAAGTTATCATGACCTGGAAGTTCTAAAGACGTCTAGGCCACGTTCTAAAGAGACATGAAAAGGTTCTAAAGACCTGAACAGGTTGTGAAGACCTTTTGAATAACGTTTTTAAGACCGGGAAATTCTAAAGACTTCTTGGCCAGTTTCTAAAGACCTGAACAGGTTCTGAAGACCTTTTAAATAAATACAGTACACAGTTACTACTGTGATGTAATGTTTTAAATGTACATGATGTCAGTAAACAGGTTGCTATGAATATAAAATACAAGCATTTTACTATAATATGTTTTCCCTTTGTAAAGCACATTGCATTTCTTGTATGCTATGTATGTGTGCTATATCAATAAACTTGCTTGCTTGTTTACCTTACAAGAGTACCTTTAGTGATTATACTATTACACTTTTTGCAGTGAGTTGACTTGTTGCACGACAATGTTTGAAAAATCCACATCTCTCAGCCCCTCTGGGTAATATTCAGATGACACGTCCACACATCTCCGCCCCTCTGGATATTATTCAGATGACACATCCACACATCTCCGCCCCTCTGGGTATTATTCAGATGACACATCCACATATCTTAGCCCCTCTGGATATTATTCAGATGACACGTCCACATATCTTAGCCCCTCTGGATATTATTCAGATGACACGTCCACATATCTTAGCCCCTCTAGGTAATATTCAGATGACACGTCCACACATCTCCGCCCCTCTGGGTATTATTCAGATGACACGTCCACACATCTCCGCCCCTCTGGGTATTATTCAGATGACACATCCACATATCTTAGCCCCTCTGGGTAATATTCAGATGACACATCCACATATCTCAGCCCCTCTGGATATTATTCAGATGACACATCCACATATCTCAGCCCCTCTGGGTAATATTCAGATGACACGTCCACATATCTCCGCCCCTCTGGGTATTATTCAGATTAAACATCCTGGTCAAGCAAGCAGAATTGGAGGGGGTGTGGTGAGGTGTGACAGCAAGCGGGAATCAGGCCTGACCGTCGTTAACGTGACTGTGCATTTGGATCTAAAACTCCCTAATCAGAACCAGCGTGCGGGAGACGGATGACAAGCCTTTTACAGCACAGATGGGATTCGAGGCCGAGACGAATCACCACTCATCTATTGATTAAAGCAACAGACTCGAAATAAGATCAGCTTCGAATGGGCTCCAGGAACATTTAGTTTTAGCATTTCCTGTGCTTGCTAAATATGCCTGTTTAAATTACTTTTGGCAAGGCTTTAAAAAAATCAAGAAGAATGTATTTTCTTTTTCTTTGAGACGTACCAAAGTCGTTGTTCTTTAACGTAATTACCCTTACAAGGCACAGGAATGAGAGCAGATACATCAATGAGCAGTCATCATACAATTTCATCACCATTGACGGGAATTTTCCCAATTACGAAAATACAGCTCGGGACCCAAGGCTTGAGAGAAATCAAAGCATTGTATTTAATCTGACTTAAGACCTTCCCGGTAATTTCACCCAAAATAATCATCCAATAAGATTATTTATTGTATTTGTATTTTGGGGGGGGGGGTTGGGGTAAGACTTTGTTTCTAATCAAACTCTTAAACATCAAATTCCTAACCCTCCCCTACAAAGGCCAGAGCAATCAGTTGGTCACACGGAACCGATTAGAGGAAGTTCCGTGTGTTGATACGTTCGAGGTCTTTGGTAAGAAGGTCAATAAAGTTATGAGCATGTAAATGTCTATTATTTACCACCCAAGTGCGTTGTCTACGGGTTTACCATGGGAAAGCTTTTAGGAGTACTGTGCCATGTCAAGCTCAATCTCAGCCCCTAACCACCAATCTAATGATCAGTCCCGACTCCTTACAGAGCTTTGTTGGGTTGGGACTGCAACACGACAAGTCCGCCTGCTGGAAAACAGAACAGAAATACAAAAAAGGGACTATTGAAAAAGCCACTGGAGATCCCCAAGGAGGATCAAAGTTAAGCCCCTTCTTAGCCTTTCGGTTGAATTATTTCCTCTCTGGAAATACATGCCTTTGAAACCTGAATCATACTTAATAAAAACAGATTATTAAATCAACTAGTCACCCTCCGCTACACAAGCAAGAACTGAATCTCCTTGAAGTCACTTACAGCTTGAGTGGCCGCAACTAATATTGGCTGTGGCCTACTACCGTGGGAGAAAACCCAACGTCCAATTGAATCATATGAGATTGACAAAAATATACATATAATCTCACAAAAGTGACTACACACCTCAGATATTTGTAAATATTTGAGTACATCTCTTCATGTGAAAACACTTTGACACTTTTCTACAATGTAAAGTACTAGTGTGTCGCCAGCGGTTCAGACATTAACGGCTGAGTGTTGAGTTATTTTGAGGGGACTGCAAATGTACACTGCTATACAAGCTGTAAACTCACTACTTGAAAGTGTAATTTCTTCAGTGTTGTCACATGAAAAGATATAATCAAATATTTACAAAAATGTAAAGGGTGTACTAACTTTTGTGAGATCCTGTATATGTCAATGTACAGAGCACAAAGAAATCCCAGTTCAGTCAAGTATAGAAACCACTCACTCCAGTTAAGGCTGAGAGATTCGATCTGAGGCCGTTGGTGGTGAGCATGTACGGTTACGGTGACTTAAGAGACATGGTAGACATCTCCATCATCAGCAGCGGAATATGTCTCTAAAGACAAATGGGATATACACAAACAAACTCGCTCTGGCACGTGCGCACACCGGCATGCACATGCGCTCATGCAAACACAACACACACACACGTGTGTGTGCGTTATTTTGAAACTACAACCACAAGTCTACAGAATGGAACTTCAATCATTCTGGAATTGAGTTGTTGCAACACTGTTAAAAAGCGGGATTTTGACAGCCGACACGTCTTTGAAAGAGGAGAAAACATCAGCCGACCACACAATAAGTAATCCATTGCGTACTAACCGACTCTACTTTCAAACGCCACAGATGCATTCAACCTTCACATCATGGAAGCAATGCAGTGAAAAGCAACCCTAACCCGCCGACATCCATGAAGGAGCACTTTGAAGCTTCGGGGGCGGAGTTTTAGCAGTGACAATTTGCACGCCTCTGACATTTTGAGATCCCGAGCCCGAGCGCCAGCTACCGTGAGCCTTCATACAGTGCCAGTGGTGCTGGGGTCCTGGGGAGACATAGCGAATGGAAAAGCTATCAGCGTCAAATGGGCCAAGAGCGCTGGAACCAGCTTTAAGAATCACACGAACCGGACGAATAAAACAGACTCCTACATCGATTCGCCACCTGCTTTCTTCGTCCAAAGTTTTTATTTTTATCATATTGAATAAAGTGTGAAAAATGTTTTGGATGTGATGTATGCCGTTTCATGTTAGTCTATGTGAGTGCACGCATGAGGGCGGCGCCAGGATTAGCATCGCAGCTAACACGACATCGCTAAACATCTCATGACCACATCCTATCGACTCGAACAGTGCTCAATACTGTCTAGAACGGCGCTAAAAAGTAGTATAAAAATCTCTCCCCTCAGATGACAAATGAAATGGGACCCGTTCGTACAATAGGATAAAAAAGAGATTCCTTTGGTTTACTAGTGACAGCATGTCCCACTACCCCTCTCTTCACCTCTCTGTCGAACAGAAGGCAGTAGCTGGAGGCCAAACAGATAGATGGGGACCCAGGGGTCCGGTTACTGTCCAGTACGAAGACTTAATACGAGCCCAAACTTAACACCGAACATTCGGGGTAACTTTATCCAAAGATTGAAGCAACCGGCTACTGCTCAGGACATGCTAATGGTGGGAGTTAATGATGTAGGCCTAAAGGGATCAGAAGTGCACAATTATTGCCAACCGCGACAAAAACACTGCTGAGACGTATCTGGTGAGTATTTTGGTATTTTATTAACTTTGGACATCGTAATGGTGTCTGAATGTCTGCATTAGGAATTAACCTATCGTTCGTTTTTTTCGTCTGACCCCTTTTGAAAAGACACAAAAGAATAAGCGTTTGCCTTCCTCACTTTTGTATGGAACTTCTGTGAGTCACAGAATTCCCAGCCAGGAAGCAACGTGCTCGTTTGAAACTTCTCAGACCCCATTGACACTACAACAGTCAATTGTCACACAAACCAATCATGGCGCAGCGAGAAAATCCTTATCAAACTGCGTTTCGAAAATAACCTAAAATACAATGCGTACAGACTTCCGTCGGGCTAACTAAACAACCTTTTAATCAAGTGCAACGCGCGAGTCAGTCTCTTCCTCTCCGCCTGGTCTCTTCAGTCGAGATAAACCCAGTCAAAATAGAACATGTAGCACTTCGGCGAAGACAATAAAGGCCGGCTCCGTTTCCGTGGTGTCTTTTCAGAGCGGACGCTATTGCCGTGTCAACAAGCTCTCGTGAATGATGAGTCTGTCTGAATGTGAACCCCACCGACAGACTGTAACCAGGACAATGACTCTATAGTTGTGGAGGTATGAAGACATGGGGAGGATGTATGCTTTTCACACACCAAACCGCACAAACATAAAACACACACACTCACACAGCAGAGTAGTAAATCCCCAGAGCACAGGTAAACATACCACGCTCTGTATCATAAGGTTTCTCAGGTCAAATACAGATGTGGGTATTTTGTTCGCTGACACCACCAAACATCCCAGACATGACACGGCCGGGACTTGAACCAAGCACGTCCTGGTCACAGCTTAGCGCTGCCCTCACTTGCACTCTCAACGCGGTGGGAGAATGACACAAGCCAGGCACAGCAACGCCAGGGCAACAATGTGTTTCTGCACAGATGTCAAAACAGCAGCATCTAACAGACTAAACAACCAGGAGAATATGCTGGTCTTGTGGCCTAACAGTCCCAGAGCAGAAGACTGAGTGGGAAAGCAGTCGTCACACAAGTTAGACAAATATCACACGGCAAATGGGGGACTTTACTGACATAAATAAAATCAATAGGGTTAAACTAGATCAATCACTTTTTA
Source organism: Dallia pectoralis (assembly GCA_029465975.1). NCBI lineage: Eukaryota > Metazoa > Chordata > Actinopteri > Esociformes > Umbridae > Dallia > Dallia pectoralis. The sequence goes on along the minus strand of CM055763.1, from coordinate 6,093,762 downwards.
AGATATATTAAATTCAAGGTGTTGCAGTTTTTACTGCAGCTTAAAATGCACAATATTGAATTACAGTGAGGTATCTTACTAATGTAGACACAGGCTCACAGCCGGAAGGTGAACACTAAACAAACAAACTGTAGGAGCCTCTGAAGCAAAGTCAAATCCCTCTAGAAGTATTTTCCTCAAAACTACAACACGATCTAGAAACTCTAGACGTCAATACACTGGGTGGACACGGCGCATTCAAGGCGAGTGGTAAAGTAAATAAACATATGAATAGACGTTGGGGGGTTCTTTGTCTGATTAAATGTTTACAAACTAAATCAGAAAAAGCCTGGAATGTGTTAATCCGCCATAAGAACAAATCCTTTCGTACGTAACGGTTCCCGCGGTTGGAACTCTGTTTCCCCAATTGAGACATTCAGACTGGGTTATGTCCAATCACCGAAAGTGAGAGCACACATTGTCGTTTTATTTTTAACCGACCAAATCAAAGCCGAGTAAACAGTGATTGTGGTATGCCTAATTCGTCTGTAGCCAAACTCCAGACACATACCAACACCCATCTGCTCTCAGGGCACACAGATAGAGCCTGCTATCCAGAGCGTCGACTGGGTCTACATACTCCCAAGGCTCCAACGTGAACACCACAAATACCGTCACAACGTAGGAGGCCAATTCCAGGGCTTCCGTCTAAAAACTAAATGGCACCCTCAACCCTACATAGCACACTCCTCCTGACTAGGGTCCTATGGAGAGTCCCGGCCTCTAGCACTGAAAGTGTAGAGAGCAGTTTGGGACACAGCCATGCGGTTCCTTCTCCATGTGTCTGCAGGGTTCCACAGTAACAGCTACATACATCATCATGAAACAAACAGAGCTAATTAGGACTCTGACTGGGCAAAAAAACTGCGCGAACCGGCGTCGTCGAGATATTGGATCATAAATCTGGTGCTGAATAAGAGATCTAAGAGATCGACTGAAGATTAGCCAAATCTGTCATCGCTGTTGGGGATGTTACTGGAGTGCTGGGAAGCAGGTTTTAATATTCCCATATTGAGTACTTAACCTCGCCTACAGTTCATTCAGCATTTGTTCTGACATTTAAATGACACAGCCCATCTACAGTTGGCTCACCTTTGTAGTTCCTAGCTTGGTCTGGACCTGAGCAACTTCACATCAACAGTGCAACGCAAGCAGTGCTCAAATTCGGTCTCCTTTCTTGGTTTCGTCTGAGATATCAAACCGAGTGTGGGTGTTATAAAGGCCTATATATCATACATGAGATTTATTAATTTGACCCCATGTCTTCATGTCATACAAATGTGTCTGAATGACTGTTGTCCTTATTTCCTGTACCATGAATATGCCATTGTTAGTCCTTTCCTACCATATTGTCATACAACTTACATCCATATAACATACAGACCGGACTCATTAGGCCCTGTTACTTTTGAACCAGTGCTCATGGGTTTAGGTTCTTGCTCCTTGAATCGTAAGTATGCATTCTTGTGCTTTGGCCTTGGATACAAACGCTTTTAAACAAACAGCCCTGCCAGAAACTCCAGCATTGTGAAACTAACAATGTTCAGTTTTGTTGACATTTGGGTTACAGTGATGCTGAGGTAATGTAGAGGTTTTGATTTTGGCTGCATTGCCCAAAACAACTTGTTGAGTGCTCAGCTTTAACCTGTGACACCTGTTCCACTTTGTCTAAGCAGTCTCTCCATGATAGGTATACGATTTTGTGATTTTTTAAACTGATACTCTTTTCTTTTTGCAATTTTGGAGTTTTTGTCCACCTATTATTCATTCTGTTGAATCTTTGTGTGTTATACACCATTGTTCAGTAGCAAGATCCATGTTCAGTTCAGCTTATGGTCTTTGACAGATTGCCTGGTAAAATATTGAATTGAGGCTTGACTCAATAATGTCAAGTTGGCCAGACCCTGTGGCAGAAAAGCATCCCCAAACCATAATGCCACCGCCTCCAAGCTTTACAGTGGGTATCAGGCTCTATAAAGACAGTGTCATTTTTTGTGTTTGTGTGCCCAAACAAATCCATTGCAAACAATAAATCTGTGGAGCGGTTGGAAAATAAGTTTCAATGACCTCAACCGAAGGGCATGTAAACTGCTGACTGAATCTGTATCAATATGTCCAAATGGAGAAAGAATTCCACTTTCTAGGGATGGTACTTAACTTTTCCGCATAATTATATATCACATATCGCCACATTGCATACATCCATCTGAAAGTCTCACTGAAAGGCATACTCAGGTAGTATGTGATCATATTAGCCCGGGGTCATTGTTGTAGACACCATATGTGGCGGTGGTCCTCCGTGACGGCCCGCGACCTCGGTGAGTGCCTGTCCAGACAACCACGAGAGGGGTTTACAGTTTCAAGCGACTACCACTGAAACGGTGGATCTAACCAGCTACAGAACAAGCCTATAGTCTCTTCCCCTTTCCATTCTCTCAAATGTTCTCTTTCTTCCTCTTTTTTTCTTCTTCACCGAGGATAATCTCTTCTCAGGTTTAAGGTATTCCTGGACGGGGCTCTTTAAGGAGGAAACGCGGGCCGGGTAAACATCAGGGCTCTCACTGCGGGGATTAGAGCACCCATATATCACCGTGACAACCCTCTTTTCATCCGATGACAGGACGCCAGGACCCCGCGCTGGTGAGGGCTCCGGTGACACTTCCTATCACCGCGGCGACTATTGATAGGGGATACAATCTGCGTTCTCACACCGTCAGATCGGCTTACGTCGCCAGAGCATCTCCCGACCTTAAGCGCCAACCACGCCGGGCCGACTTCTTAAATGCCGTTCACACGGGATGGGCTGGCGTGTGTTTCTGGGGGCCAAGTGGAATAACAGCCAGCCCAACAGGACTGCAGAGGCACTTTGATCACATATCTTTCCACAAAGAGGCGAGTTCATTGTCCGTGACTCCATCTGTTCGGCTTGGAGGGAATCTTCACCTTAGGTAAACATGGGACTGGTTCTGCCCCGCTGCACTGCTCCAAATAACGTGAAACCACAGAAATGCCTCATTTCAGAAGATCCACTTCCGTTCCAAAAATACATTTGTAAAGCTAACGAGGTGCAAGATTTTCCTATAATCATATCGCCTGTTGTAGAATTCAATATACCACAAAAGGGTTTACGCATGGCTTGAGCTTAAGATACTCCTAATGTTTTTGTGCAAAAGCACTTATGTTACAGTCCATTCTCTTGCATATGAACATTAGTCAAAGACCAGACAGGCATTCTCAATACTCAATGCCTCGGCCCAAACCTCAGGGTGTGTCCTGCATTTCCTTAGTATGACACATAACAGAAGCATTTTAATCTTCTCCATTACAGTTCTTCTCTATCCATCCTTGGTGTGGTTGACAACAACCATTTTATGTAACACCCAAATCGTTTAGGGAGGACAAATAGTTTGTTTGAGCAGGTTATGTTGGAGTCACAACATCTTGTGTGTAAAGATGTGTGCCATTTCTCCTTAATCCTGAGTGAAATCAGACAATGCAACCTAAATAAGTTCGCCAAACATTCCCTCCAGTAGATCAATGTCTAATTGCTGACAAAATTGAAAAGTTAGGAAAAAATGTGTGGAGACGGCAATGTTTAGGGGTAACCAACTATAAAAGAAAAAAAACAACCACAAATGACAGATGTTTTTGTTATCTAATAACATTTGTTTTATGGAAAATCTGGTAAGTCGCTTTCCAGTGGTAAGTTAGCCCTCTGTTCTTCCCACGGGAAAATGGTGTAATCGTGTTACACCAAAGTGTTTTATGTTTTGCTTCATCTTCACATTCATATTTGTTCTTCCTTACAAATCATTGTCTACAGTTAAACAACCTCAAAATGTAATGATTTAAAACGTGAAGAGAGACACATGAACAAAGAAATATATCAGGCGTACATTCAAAATTAATTTAAAATTACAGTTTGAAATAAATGATCTTGCCTCCTCTTGGCCCAATATACTAAGTTTAGTAAAAAAAATATCAACTTGCTTATAATACGTTGATGAAAACAACAGATATCTTCTATTTTTGGATTTAAAAAATTGGGGATCTTTCCCAAATTTATGGGACTAACCAGAGAAAATACAAACAGAAAAGGGGCCAAAGGTAAATGTCTAAAAGTTCTCTCTGGATTTAACTTCAAAGACAGAGTTTCCTTCTAATGGAATGTGGCTAAAAAAACAGTCACCCAGAAAAACAGCAGTTTAAACCAGCTTAAACTTTACTGAAAATGTGCATATATCCATATAATAAACAAGAGTTCCGCAACACTTCTAAAGTAATACTGTGTAAGAGGAAAACTGGAACTTGCCTAAACATAGCCCTGGTTACCCACTGACATAAGTGGTCCACATCAATGCACATTTAGTCAAAAAGTACACCAGCAAAGTTTAATAAACCAACACTAAACGGGGCAACATTTAAGTCAGTCAGTATCACCAGAACCATCAGGTAATTGTATTTCCCACTTCCTCTCACAGCAATAGGGGCTCTACATAATAAGGGCCCTTTCCAGTCAGTAAATTCACTTTAAAATAACAACTTTTGGTACCTATTCCCACTGGCCAGTTCAATAGGCCTTAAAAGAAAGGAGCAGGAAGTATAACAGTTTTACGTCCATCAGGAACATTGTCCAAAGTGGAAATATGGCAGCAGTCACAGAGAATGGCCAAATGCCTTGGACTAAAAGGAAATGAAACATGACAAGAGCTACACTACAGATGTCAAAAAGTTTTGCACAAAAATAAGACAAACTGTTCCCAATATGATATTCGAGAATGTATTTACAAGAGTAGGTTCACTGATCCTTATCCAATGACAGCGTTCTTACAACAATAATCTCTGTACATGACTGGCAAAAAAAAAATCCAACTTTGAATACCACGGTAATTCTAGCGCAGCCAAAACAAAACAAGATTTCTGTATAACATTTCATTCAGGGAGAAAATACACACAACAAAACAATCACAGACATTCCCTGCGATTCCCAGTGAGAGCTTCGTTAACACATCATTTGTATTTTATACAACAGAAAAGGACTGTTTGTGCTTTCGTGTACAGCCTAGTGACCGTGTAACTGTTATTTGGGTGAACTGAACCTGATATAACACAGAAGCATGTTAAGATGTGGATTTGCATTAACATAGATATATGCTGTGGATGTGGCTGTGTGGACCGACAGAGGGTGAACTGGCAACCTGTTGGACAAATCTAAATAAACCCATCTGTTATGAATTCCCTTCATTATAACAAGATACAAAGCAGAGTGATTTATTCTAGGCCTTATTGCTCTGTACCCCTATCTGATAAGGATAAGCATTTCATCACACTGAGAATACCCTAACCACTCCTTTCTCGTCTTCTTTCATAAAACAGTTAAAGGAATTACTAATTTACATCGTCACTCGGCATTAGTCAGCTGCCGGGCCTGGGAATGCTGGGAATTGCGGTCTGCATCCCAAAAATCTGATCGCACAGTTATTCTTACATGTGAACCAGTTTCAAGAAATACCAAGCATCGCCTTGCACTTCGATGGCATCGTCAACGTCAAACACTGACAGGCACATGTTGCAGACACTCAAAGAGGAATGGGGATGCCACATCGCCTCATCGCCCCAGTTTATTCCCTCCAAGGTAACGCTGCTGAGGGCAACGTTAAAGAGTACAACCCACACTGTTCTAAACAGCCTCTCTTGTCATGAACCATAATGCATGATGCAGTTGCTGTCAGATAACTGAGGAAGTTATTATTTTTGTTTATATGCTTTGGTCTGTCACAAACACAACACTGGCTGGATATAACCAATCAATCACATTTATTTTATAAAGCCCTTTTCACAACGAGAGATGTCACAAAGTGCTTTTACAAACACCCAGCCGGAAACCTCACTGGTGGGTTGAATTTAGGAAGAACCCTAGAGAGGAACCAGGCTCTGAGCGTCAGCCAGTCCTCTTCTGGCTGTGCGGGGTGAACATATGTTAGTTTAGGAATTATTAAATGCTTTTTATAAGTTGTTGCACAAACAAAATTACAAACAATCCAATTCCACTGTGGGGATTTAGTGCCTTACGCACATCTGGCCCTAAATGTTTTCCAGTTATTAGGCCCCAATGTTATGAGTCAGGCAACCAGACCAGCATTAAACCAACTGCCCCACTCACTGCCCCAGTAACACACATTTCCACCGTCTCTAATATCGCGTCACCCAGCATTCGTATAATCATGTAATTACTGACAGCAACATATTTGAGGTCAACCACATCAACCCTCAAAACTCCAGTGAACTTTTGACAGGCAAACAAGGAACCTCCGTGTCTGGATTGAAAGGTTCCAACCTTACACTAATCACCCACCTCACCTACCAGCCCTTCCAATAAAACCCTCAGTGTAAGCCCAGGCAAAGATGCAGACAAAAACACATACACACAGACAACACAATGAGCTTCAAGACCAGATGCATGACACAAAAACACATGGCGACAAAGTCTCAAGGTACAAAGACAGGAGGGGGCGGGGCAAGCTCTGACCGGTACGTCTGACCAGGCATATGAAAGAAAAAAAACATGTTTACCTTTGAGTGATGAATCTGGATGCCATAGACTAAAGCATTTCGGAGCTTGGCTCCTAAAGCCAGATCCATCATGGCCGCCCGCTTTCCGCTCGTTCCCTCGCTGACGGATGAGTCGTCCTCCGGTGACTCCAAATGCACCTATCAAAACAAGGCCCGGCCACAACCGGTCAGACAAGCGCCTCCCCCCAATGACGACAGTTATACCTCCGAACGGTGGTTCCACCTTGAACCCATTGTGGACGAGCGCCGGTAAGGACCATATGCGGGGGGTTTGAACTGGCTGTTGGGGGAGGATGATAGAGGGGCATGTTGAGGCAGTTGGGTTAAGTACAACCAGATGAGACTCTAGAAGGTGTCAATATGCCTTCAGGAGATACATGAGGCACACATCAAGATGGCATAAACTAGAGCTGATTATTCACATAGGTTTGTAAACTGGGGAGATAAAGGACTGTTAATGTACACGATTGCTGCTAAATTATATCCTTCATTGGGCTGTTGAAAGATACTTGTAAAAAGGATGTGTGATGACGAGCACATTGGGGAAAAACTGAATTTTAAATTCTATTCTTTCTTTTGTTCAGGTATACTGTAACGGATTTCATGTTTAAATTCACGGCAAATTTATTGATTTGTTATTGATTGGGTATGTATACGAGAGCACACACACACACACACACACACACACACACACACACACACACACACACACACACACACACACACACACACACACACACACACACACACACACACACACACACACACACACACACACACACACACACACACACACACACACACACACACACACACACACACACACACACACACACGTGCACACACACACACACACACACACACACACACACACACACACACACACACACACACACACACACACACACACACACACACACACACACACACACACACACACACACACAGGTTTACTGAAGACCAAGCATGGTCTTACCAAGACAAAATCACAAAAAGTAAACAGGGCCTTGATAACATAAATGTTACTTTTTGGTTCCAATTCGATCCACTTTCAGAGTTTGTGGGTTTTTCTACTCAAGCTCTCGTGTTTCGTTGTTGCTCTGGGGTTGATATTGACATTTTAACTGAGCCAAGCAGTAACTGAACTAGTGTGGTCCTCTCACAGAGAGGATTGTGTTTCTGAGCAGCAGTATCGTGCTGTCAGAGGGAACCAGAGGTAGATTGCCTGTTAACTTTTGTACAAGTGTAAAAATGTTTGGCTAGCTGTGTAGTGCATGACCCTTGAAGAGACTACACCCAACTTGGACCAAAGATCCACTTCAGAAAACAAGCAGGTTCATTTGCAGTGTTCAAAACCTGCTAAACTGCAGCCAAGTCAGCTGAAAACCCACGACACATGCACACAGTGTTCTGTGAAGTCCTTTAAAATGTATCCTGACTACACCTGAACTGGGGTCATTTCCACAGCAAAACCCAAACATCAAAGCATCCCATGGACTTTGCAGGCTTACAGTTCCATCCCAAAAGCAACAAGGCAACTCACAAATGTCCCAAAAGCATAAAGGGATGAACATGTGCTTTCACATGGTCCTCGCATCCTTGATTCAAACTGATAATGAGCACTCGACTCACCCAGATAATGAGCACTCGACTCACCCAGATAATGACCACTCGACTCACCCAGATAATGACCACTCGACTCACCCAGATAATGACCACTCGACTCACCCAGGTAATGACCACTCGACTCACCCAGGTAATGACCACTCGACTCACCCAGGTAATGACCACTCGACTCACCCAGATAATGACCACTCGACTCACCCAGATAATGACCACTCGACTCACCCAGATAATCACCACTGGATGCAGGAGTGCTCGGTCTACATCCTCCAACACAGTCAGTGTTTTTTCAACTTCAGACAAGGAGTGAATGTTGACCTGTGGAAACAAAACCCCAAAATGATTTATGAACCATTTGCCTCAAGAGCCAGAATGAATTAGGTTGTTCCTCAAAATCTGCTGCATGAAAATGGGGGATAACTGTTATGCTTTGGGAAGTATTTTGTTTACATGTTATACTATTACATTTTGTAATCTACATAGTTTGACATTTGTTGAGGCTTTTAGCTCATTTTCTTCCTGTTCTTCACACTGCTAAGTGCTCACTCATTGCAATGACAGAAGACAACCATATTCGAGTGGATGTCGATTTTAGCAACGCAACTTTGAAAAAAGGTACACAGGCAGTGAATCTTTGTTCTTTCTTTCCTTCTTTATAACCTATTCCTAACTATTTTTCTTTTTGTTACTCTGCATTGTGTAAAATAATGCACATTTTACTGTTATAATAAACATTATTTTCTCCAATTTGGAATATTGTAAATCAAACAAAAATGAAAAACTGCATTCAATAATATTTTTTAAATTTGAGCTAAAATAACTAGCAACATTTTCAATGTCAAAACTGTGTCCTGTGTGTTTCTCAACCTAAATGGTGTAGACTTACTGAAACTAGAATGAAATTCCACTTGCTGGACAGAGACTTGACATTGTCTGCTACCAAGTCTGAGATCACTTCCACCTCCTTGAAGGAAAGAGACAAATAGAAATACTTAAACATTGCAAAAAAACAAATTCTGAATATACTGTAGTTAAATGCAGGGCAGGACAAATGAAACCCTGGTCCGTCACCGAGGAACGTCAGCCAGAAAGTCCACACACCTGGTTAGCAGGGTAATACATTTGTATTTCATTACAGAACTGTTGATCCGGCACTAGACCTTAACAACAATCCTCGGCAACAAATGAAAAAGACAAGGAACCAATGAATGCTGGGCTTTCCTAGTCCCTGAGCTGGCAGTATGATACACTCATAGACAGCGCTGAGATAAAACTGTAGAAATTCAAAAAGGGTAGACTGTAAATTGAATCAAAATTCAGCATTATCCAAATAGGAAAAGCATTTATGTTCACTATACTTGTAACCACATTGTAAGCCCTTATCTTTAGAATAAACGTAGTCGTATTGCACACAAATGGACTGAAGCTGTACCAGAGAATTCATGGTACATTCCAGTGTGTCTATTTCATGACTCTTCTTGTTCTCCCGGTAAAATGTGCTTGGTTCTGTCAAACATTTCACATGCAAGAGCAAATAAACGCAGATATAAACATCCACTCTTTTTCTGTTGCCCTCGCTGGGAATTAAACCGTGCAAAATAACAGCAAGAAATAGAAATATGAAATGGTTACAGGAAACACGTGTAAAGGGGTCAATTGGTCCAAAAGATTTGTGAGATTACCAATTCCCTGACATGATAGAAACCAGGTTAGTTGTGCATGAAATCCTGGAGTGGGATGTTTGTTTAAGACCAAGGAGGGCGTCTAAGAGAACCAGGAACTCCGGAGCTCAAGGACCATCTACACAACACACCCGTGAGCAACTGACAGATGCTTCCAGAGGAAAGGAAATTACCCCAAACCTTGAGTTCAAATTCAGACGGGTCAGAGTACGAAAACACTTAGAATTACCCCCTGTTGCCTATAATTACGTAAGACCATGGAAATACCACGTAACAAGACCAAGCTAGTTTATGCGGATAAATGTGTCATCTATAAGAGACTTTGCTGAGCTACACAATCGGTTTTAGACAGTTGTTGCGTGCTGACCAAATAACATGTTGGGCATTACTTATGAATTGCCATTTTCAGTCCAGGGAAATCCAAAAGAGCTTAATGCAATAGTGAGCTGAAAGGCTTGGTCACTGAGTTATGTTGGCCTTGCCTAGGCCAAGCTGTTCATTCATCAGACCGTGTTCATGCGGGAATGTCGTGCAGGTCAAGGATAATCTCTCTGGGAAAAAGGACTGAACAGACACGTTTGAAGATGTGATATTATCTTGAGTGAATACGAAACACGTTCTTAGATCAAGCCAGAAGTGTTTAAGATATCGGAGGGGTGAGAGAGTTCTACCCTTCATCAAATCATCCCTTTCAATCGTGACATTAAGGAGGGAACAACTATGTGACTGAACATTTATGACCTAGTGTTGGACAGTCTATCAAAATGCACACCTCTGTCACTGGCAGTAAGTGTGGTAAAGCAACAGAGTGGGAGAGCACAGAGTGAGAAAGTAACAGTGTGTTACAATAACAGGGTGTTGGGCTGACAGCATGGTCGAGGGTGTTTGATTATAGGCCTTCATTTCAGCATCCACCGGACTGGACCAAATCGGAAAACTAAACATACAGTAGGTGTCTGAAACTTGAAGTCAACATCCCATACTGACCGTGCTCTCACCATCTCCTAACGATATTCTCCCAAGAATAACACACACACACGTCCAACTCCTCCATCAGCAGACACTGTGTCCTCACCACCGAAGCCCAGCCCAGCTCAGGCCCACCTCTCATATCCCCAGTATCATTTTCACAAGTGGCAGCGATCACAAAGCTAATTCATTCTCCTCTCTCCCCTCCTTTCATCTCCTTCGAGTCCATGGTAAAGATGTATCAGAAGGTATCTGGCCTCAGTGACACACACACACGCCGCACACCGCCCAGCCTCATGTGTAAGTTACAACCAGGGCCAAATCCTATGGTTCCTGGGACCCTATACATCTCCGGTGCTCGTCTTGCGACATGACAGCCAGATCCGCGGCCTGTTTGACACATACCGCCAGATGAAGGACTTGGCGGAGCTTCACAGGACGATGAGCTGTAGTTGCGTCGAGCTCTCTGTTTCCCATCATGCACTGCCCGGCCCTCTGAAGTCAACTAGGGCAGATTCATGCTATATGCTTTTTAAAAGACTCAAGAGGAGACTCTTACAGGCAGTCGCCAAATTGTGGTGTCTAAACGCTCGAGTCTATAGAAAGTAAATAAAAATAAATAAAGAAGTGCAGAGTGATTTGTGGGGACAGTATGGGAACCGGTGGCCTTTTCTAGTGGCGTAATATTAGTACAGTATGGGGAAACTGATTCAACTGCACACGGGCAAATGACGGGTGGGGTTGAACGCGTCGCTGAACACTCAATTAATCACACCATTTCTGTAGCCCGGCCAATATGCTGCCATCTGCTTTCCTTCATGCTAAGCGATGTGGAGGCCAAGGTTGGGGGGGGGTGAAGGGCCGGAGGGTGTCGAAGCATTGAGACAAGCTCCATTAGAGGCCTGGCCGCAGATGGCAAGTCTAACCAGGGCCCACCCAAGTGGAACTCATACGAGTCCGGGAGAGCCGGGATTTGGTGTGTGGCGGCAATGCGCGTGTGATGATCGAAACGCGGAGTCAATAAAAACATGGGCATTATCACTGTCATCAGGGACACCACAGTCGTCATACCATGCCCAAGACGCCCATGTTCTTCTGCAGCTCTCCGGCCAGCTCCGCAGCCCGTACGGACCCGCCGGTGACGACGCAGGCCGACTGGGACAGAGTCTCTGAAAGGGAAGGAGACTGAACATTAGCTGCAAATCACCCCGTCTTAGCGAACACGATCATCATTAAACATTGCAAGCATTCCATTATATTGTCAGCTCTCTGGATTAAACATGACTCGGAAGGGAGAGTGATGTGTCCAAGACACCCGCACGTGACCATTTATCACGGCAGTCAAGTCAGAAAATCCTCCGTAGGGTTGTCAGATTGCTCTAGAGTTCAGCACGGTCTACGGTAAAGTGTAGTCTGGCCCAGGATGCGAAGGTGAACGAAAGGCTCTGAACTCATTTCCGCCCCGCTGTCTTTTCCTGGACGGGTTCTCATCTCCCCAGGGATGTCCGCTCTCCAATTGCAACTCGAGGGGTGACGTCACTGGCTCGCTATTGTTCTCTTTTGTGCTGGGAACTAATTGAAAGGGAAAAACTAAAACCTGCCTACACGAGGCCCTCCGTGGAATCATTTGGACACCCCTGCTGTAGAGGTTTACTAGATTTTGCTTCGGCATGACAGGGGTGAGTGGTGGTTCTGGCAGGGTCTTCCCCTGGTGTAGAGCCTGTCCTAACGACGCTGACACCTCCCTCCTGGAGCCCGGTAGAGATCTCCATCATGCAGTGTACCTCCCTCTGCAATGTTAAGTGTTTTTACACACGGGTCTATTCAATGCCATATATTCACAGTGGTTGGGAGTTGATGTTTCAATATTTTGTTTGCAGTGTTGCTTTTGTCTGCAATTGGCATATTGACATTCCCTCACTGTTTGTTCATAGGACCTGCTTTTCCACAACAGTAGTAGGAATCTGGTTCATGACCGTTCATTTTATTGGGAACATCATTAGCTGATGCCCTGGCAATGACTAGTCTCACCTGGGATCAGACAGGTAGAAAAAAATATGTTCCGGGCAAAAATATCTTTAAAAATTAGCAAGCTGCTTCGTTACTGAGGTAACTGTTTCTGGACAATTGCTGAGTCGTATGGACTGTTTCATTGATATGCTGGACACAAGGAATTCATAGGATTTTCATTGATTTGTTTAAGAGATATTCCTCCACAATATAAGTGTTGGCTGCTAAACGTGCCCCTTTGAGAGAAGTGAAGATGTATTCACCACACACACACACACACACACACACACACACACAATGGTCTCTAATGACGCCGCACGTTATGTCTTAATCCAGTCGGTAATCATTGGCTCAGGTGCATACAGAGGTTACGTGTGGCGTTTATGTATATTTCTCTGATTGTGTGTACAGCACAATGGTTTCCCCTGCCCTGGCTTGCATGGATATAATCCACCAGACACATTGTAAACACACTCCTTTCACTTATAAAGGACTCCCTGTTCTAGTATCTCCACCTCCCTCCATCCGCAGCTCTCAACTGACATTGTCTCAACACAAAACGTTCACTTGTCTTGTATAGAAAACACTGATCACTCGGTTGACATTAGGGGACTGCAATAGGTGCATGCATGTGGCACAGATGTCATTTGGAGAATACGGTCAGGTACCTTTGACAATGGACTCTGCTGCAGCCAAATCCCGTTTGTAGGTCACCTAAAGACAAGAAAACATAGTTTAAATGTGTTTAAAAACAGTTTAAACATCATGTTGGCAAAAAAAATACAGATTTTATATTAATCAGCCTAACCTGTTTTAAACATTGTGAAAATCAAAACATGCCTTTATTTTGAACATTTGAAATTGTTTTTAAATCAACACACTGTTTCGGATCTGTAGCCCGTGAAACAAGCGAGTAATAAACACATGTAGTAAATGCTACTGGACCAAGTCTACTGGACCAAGGCTACTGGCCCAAGGCTACTGGCCCAAGGCTACTGGACCAAGGCTACTGGACTTGGGCCGGAGTATAGTCCAACATCCCAGGCCGGCTCACCTTCCACAGGGTCGGTGGTCCTTCGATGAGCTTGGCGCTGGTACCGCAGTAACGCAGCACCAGATGGAGGCACTCGGTACCAAACTCAAAGTCCAACTCGCTGCACTGTGAGGATGGGTCACACGAGAGGTGGCATCAGTACATTTGAATAAACGTAGACTTCCTGTTTCATGACGAGTGAGTTGATCAAGCGTTCTAGGGAACCCGGGAGCCAGGAGTGGGGCACATAAAATGACTGGCCAAACAAGGCAAGTGGATGAAAAGCTCGAAACCCTGTCGTTATCGGGTTTCCGTCTGGCTATATTGAATTGCATGAAGAATAAAAAGGGTCCGGTAGATGAGCTCACAGGCTTTTAAGATGTTTATGGACCACAAGGACAAAATCAAAGGCAAAACCGTGCTACCTGAGATAATATGCCGGCAATATTTTATCAGGGTTATGAAAAAAGGGCCTGGACCCTGGAACATAAGTAGAAATGTCTGGTAATTGAACCTGTAGTATTTTCTGGCAGAACAATGGGGTCCACTTAGAACAGGATAGTGTGTCTCCCCTTTGTCATTTCTGTCCGTCTTCGGGCGCGGGCCTTCGTGCACGTCAAACTGTGCGGCTCTGTGCGGAGTTTTTAGATTATGTTCTGTTGTGCTAATTTGACAGAAAACTTGAACGTTTCTCACTTTGACCAACAACAGTCCAGCCGGGCAACTCCCTACAGTACCTGCTATTTTTCTTCTCAGATGTACCTTTACATCACCATACAGTTCTCTTAATATTCAGTAATTGTTCTTTGTCTTGCAGTGACACTCCACTTCATTTCATTTGTGGAATAAATGTGCTTCCATTTTCAGCGTTAAAGCCAAAACCAACAGGGATCCCTGGTAATGTCAGGTTTGCATGTGCCAGGGACTAAAATAACTGCAGACCAATAAGGCCCCAATTGAACACATACTAAAACTCTTAGTCAGGACTTCCTGTGTCCTTCAAAACACTAGTATCTGAATAACCATCTAACGGAGCAAAGGTTCAAACAGCAGAGTACCGAGCTGTCTGGGCTGTTTGAAAAATAAACACAGTGACTTTTGCACTGATGGATTTGTGAACATGACGGACCTGAAAAAGTTTACAAAGTAAAACGGATAAGCCTTCAGATAAGAATCCCCACATTCATAACGTTTTGGTCATACGGTGGAGGTATTTCCTGTCTTCTAAGATGCATTTTACAATCAAAACATTTCATACATCAAATATTGACTGATGGGCCTTCCATTAAGTTACAACACTACATGAAACTTTAAAGACAGTTACCTTTCCCAAAATCAAGGTATTTATCTATGGCTAAACAGAGTGATAGCTGCACGGCGGTGCAGTATATTAATGTGTCATTTCTTTCTTTTCCAGACATAATCAAGTGGTGAAAATAATAGCACCCACACCACAAACTCTCCAGTGTGAAACCCTGCAGGTTTGAGCACATCTGGTGAACAATGAGCGACTGTAAAGACACGGTGTGATGTATGAGATTCATAAAGGCTTTTGTCATTTAGCAGCATTACTGGGCATAATTATTTCTGCAGCATAAATCTCTTTCCAACTGTCATTTAATGTGATTTGAGGGACTTTTAAAGCAATTAATTGACATCGAGAGGGAACACTAAAAGACCTGCAGGACAGTCACTCAATTTGGATAAAGGTTTTGAAAACATCCAAGGTTCCTTGCTAGAAATTATGGCAATATATATTTAAAAAAAAATATATATATATATATTTTAAAAATAAAACGAGCTACTGCAGTAGACAATGATTTAACAACGTGTCAAAGAGCATTGTAAGTATACAGTTCTCTCATTTAAGAAAAGCATTCTGTAGTTGATTTCTTGTCATAAATTGAATCCAAAATGCCAAGGTAAACTACGTTTACGTATTATTGGTTATTGGACTGGTCATGTATTTGACCTGGACTATTTTATAAGACTCACTGCATTTAAAAAAGGCATTCGTTAATTACTCAACTATTATAAGTTCACCCAGCACAGCCTGAGGAGGACGGGCCACCCCTCAGAGCCTGGTTCCTCTCAAGGCGTCTTCCTAAATTCAATCCCTCATGGAGATTTTCCTAGCTGCTGTGTATCAACTAGTTGATGCATGCTCTGTCTGGTTTAGGCTCCGTCGGGTTACAACTTTGTTGTAAAAAGGGCTTCATAAAATAAATTTGATTTAATTGATTGAGTCTGATCCAGCTAACTGACTGGCGCAACTCTTCCTCAACCAGCTTTTGATTTATTGGACTGTAAGTGAACTGCAAATGAGCAGAAAGACTGGGGCCTATACTTACACTCTGATAAGCCTCATAGATGAGATCATACAGGAAGCCCTGGGGCATCTCACTGGCTTTGTACTTGGTTCTCTCCAGAGAGTGGTCCAGATAGCCGTCCGATGTGGAAGCAATCACGGTGGAAACCAGAGGTCGGGTTGCTCCAGCAGCCTGCAAAATAATAAACACGCACAATCGTGGTTTTCTTTTTTATTCTGCATCGCTAACAGAATAATCATTTGTTCCTTATAGTCATATGTAAAACGTAGAGCCAGCAGACCTGACCCGTGACAAAGTTCACCCTGCTCGTGCATTCATTCGTCAACACATTCTGTCAGTATCCCAAGCCACATGGAGCGCACACACTGCCGATCCACAGCGTGCCAAATGGCAGTGGAGTGCCACACACAAACAGCCGGCTCCCAGTCCAGCACGCATGCCCGTCCACAACCACAAACCAACCACCGTATCATATCGCCATTGCTAAACTGTTTTACCAGCCCGACTATTTTTCTGGCACTAACCGAATCTCCAACCAGACAGAATGTTTAAACGTGTTGTAGGCTACACGTGGATGCCAAGTTTCGCCTCCAATTGGTCGTTGGTGTGGCTTACTACATAACATGTAATCTCAGTTTTCAAGAAACTGTTGGATCGGATTCACATGCAAGTCAAAACTATTATTAGATTACTAAAACACATGCGAGCAGAACATTTGAGTCAACAATGAATCATCTAATCTCTCAGTTGTCGCAGCTGCCCAAGGATCTCTTTTGCACCGAACTGACCACCACAATCTAAGTTCAAACCTTGACCCCACGGCAGGGAGAACCCACGATTGTTCAAACTGGCCAGCATCAGGCAACTCAAGTGCTTGTTGCAATAAACAGGTCTGTACATACACTTGCATAAAAGTAATTGTGGAAGGGAGAAAAGGGGGTGAAAATGAAGTATAACTCAAATACTTAAAGTACACTACATAATTACAACAGTAACTCACAAAGCCAGCAAGATAAGGATGTTGTTCTTGCAGTTAGCATTTCTCATACTAACATTTTTGATCGTATAAGCAGACTCTTATCTCGAGCAATTTTAAGGTTAATTTATTAGTCTGAAGATAGCGAGCTAGGACAACCACAGGCGACGATGGGGACGGTGGGAGTGCCAAGGACCGTGCTGTGGAGACAATTTAGATCAATTTTATAAAAATGTAGAGTTCCAGAAGTTGACTAAAAATCCTCTGGTACGGTGCTGTCAATACTTCCAACTATGGAGTGCAATCAATCTTAAGGGTGGCCAAGTAGTCCATCTAAAAGTTGGCTAAGAACTAAAAGGTAGCAAATTAAGCTCAAATACTTTTCAAGGTCTATTTCAGTCTTTTACCTGAAAATTATTTAAAAATAAAAAGCGGCATACAGAACATGTGTTAATTTTATATTGCCCCAGATCTAGTGGTTTTTGATATTCCTACCTCATAGCAAACACCTACAACTATCCAGAATGTATCAAATGATCGTAAACCTATTGTGCCTTGAGACTGACCACACTGACTATGAGAATAGCAGGATAGTAACCAATCCATGCTATTCAACACAACTTGGAAACACACTAACATTGCTTTTCAATCTGGAGTTCTTAACAATAACATTTCGGAGGGATAATGTTTTCTGACCATGACATAATTTAGGATGAAAATTCTGAAAGTGGCAATAACAAGGAACTATCAGTGGGACGGTGTAGGTGAAATTAGTTGCAAATGGAATGAAAGGAAACATATGTTATGTGTGTTACACATGTTGTAAAAATCTAAATGCATTTCAGGCTCTTAAGTAGAGAGTGGCATTCCATCAAGATCGAGGATACTGGCAAGTTAATGAAGACCAGACTGCTGGCTCACCGACTGAGTCACACACACACACACACACACACACACACACACACACACACACACACACACACACACACACACACACACACACACACACACACACACACACACACACACACACACACACACACACACACACACACACACACACACACACACACACACACACACACACACACACACACACACACACACACACACACACACACACACACACACACACACACACACACACACACACACACACACACACACACAGGGGCCTCACCAACACACTTTATATATTAGCTCCATGTCAAAGAGCTCCTGCCCTCGTGTCTGTCTACCTTGGTGAAGAGCCTTCAACATATGTCATCTCACAGCTACTAAAATTGAAATATGGATCACCATCTATTCATATCCATGTCTTCTTTAGCCACAAAAATCAGCCAATGTGTTGTTCATTTATCACGGCTCACAGCAGGCCGACAGCAGGTTTATAGCTGAGAGCATTGAACACTAAGGTTCCAGTGACTGAAAGATATAGAGAAGTCTGCAGCCGTACAAACCCCTTGCTCTTCTGCAGCCACTGCTATTTTGAGAAGGAAGTCTTCTTCCACGAAGGGCCGAACTGCATCATGTATGATCACCACCTTCGGTTTGACCAGGACAGTACCGTCCTCCCTCTGGCTGAGGGCACGGACCCCGTTAAATATAGATCTGTGGCGGGTAGATCCACCAGGCACAACCAGGACCTTGGTGTGGTGGAACCGGTTGATTATGTCCATCATCAGACCAAAACTCTCCTTGGCGACAACCACAACAATGCTCTGGATCCATGGCACTCTGTCAAAGAAACAGTGTCAAAAATCAACACCCATCACACAGTGGAAACAATGGTAGCAGTTTATCCAGTTTATCCATGAATAGTCAACTGTGGCTGAAATTATTTGCATACAATCTTTCAAAATATTGGTATGTTTACAAGTTGAACTGTGTGTGGCACGGTGGCATGTCTAAGGGGAATGGCAAAGACCTAAAGTAGTCCACGAGTAGTGACAGAAATGCAATACACGGTTTTGAAAACTCGACAATTCAAGTGTTACCTCTCGAATGTCTGAATTGTATAGCTTATGAGAGGTCTGTTGAGAAACGTGCAGAATTGTTTGGGTGTCGATAAGCCCGTTCTTTCTCCGCTGCCACCGGCTGGAAGAACCACAGCCACCGGGAAACTGACACCGCGACAGCCCGCAATGTGCTTCTCCAACTCGGCCTCGCGTGTTGGGAAATCCCCTGGTTTGCCACAGGCCTCTCCGTGTCGCGCTTTTGTTCTTGCACGACTCATGCCAAATAAGTTATTTTAAAGCAAAACACGGATAAACGGAGGTGTTACGAACATCGCGACACATCCTCGAGTCGAGTGCAGTTAAATCATTACTTCCGTTGTGGGCGGAGTCGATATTTCTAACCTGCAACATTGTAGCCTCAGTGCCTCGCACATGCGCACAACGACGCGTCAGTGTCAGTGAGGGTCGTTGTAGAGGGATGTTAGAAACATTTTAATATCGAAACCGCATATTTGTCTTTTTTCCGAGACATGGTTTGTATGGTTTGCATGCATGTTTTTTTATAATTGCTTTCTTCAAATGTGCACACTAATATTGTGGAACTATTACGATTATAATAATTATTAGTGTGACTGTCTAATTACGTCACCTGCATGCTCATCGTTTACATTCCAGTCTTGGGTTTCATAGATCGTTTGGTAGGAGACTTGTAGGTGGTCCACAAATGCTGCCACCCATAATGTTTAAACGAAATGACTACGTGTAAGTAACCTACCTGAGGAAACTGATTTACATCAATCTAGGAAAAAGGCCCCAGGACCAACCATAATTGCTGGGGAATCAAACATGGGCCTTACTTTGTCAAGAGAGTATGCATAGTATGTTCTTACTTACCACATGAAGGTTCCTGAACATAGAGCAAAAAGTTAGCCTTGTTTCATCTGTGATAGGCCTATAGTGTTTGTAAATAGTGTCCATTAAGTCAGGTTATAATTACAGTGAGGTTTGTACAGTAACACTCTCCCAGTGAAAAATCAGGTCAAGACAAGATTCTAGCTAAATATATAAGATAAATATAGACATTTGTTGGCCGCCGTACCATCAGGATTGTCATTACTGAGACAGGTTACAATGGAAAGATGAGGGTGAAAAGCCTAATATAGTTGACCAAGAATTAATGCAGTTTGCTACATATAAAGTATAGACTCCAAAACATAGACCTTATAATTTATTTAAAAATGATACATTTTATTTTGTGATGCTCATGTTGACCCTAACGAGGAATCACCAATATGTGATATCATATACATCTTAGAAAACCTTTACACATCTGTTGTACTTCACCAGGCATGGAATAATGACACTATATATGTACATATATTTACATTGGGTACTCATGGTGCTTTGTGTCAAACGTCCCTCATCGTGCAGAGCTTATTGTATTACGCTGTATCGTCGATAAAACTCAATCTTGAAGCGGAAAGAAAAGAAAATGTACATAGTCACACACAATCTCAGTTCCAGGCAGGTTCATTGGTCATGAAGACCCCATTTTGGTTCATATCCTCTAAGCCATATTATCAGGTAACAAACACATGATACCCACTGGTTCACATGATGTAGCAGGACACATTTTCAGGCACTGCAATCCTTCTTACAAGAAGCCAGTGCCGGTAACAGATAATCCGAGTCGCTGAGGCCTTCTGAGTTCCCATCTTAAGGTTCTGCTTCGTGCCAGTTCTCGTTCAGCTTGATCTTCCCTAGTCGCCTCTTGGCCTTGGCTTTGTGTTTCTGGACTAGCTGAGGCTTGGACAGTGCGGGCTCCTGGAACTTAGCGTGGCTCGACTCGTTGTGTTGCCGGGAGTACCTCTTACACTTGCACGACGTGACCACGGTGATCTTGTACGTTCTGCTGCTGCCGTCCTGGCACTGCAGCTGTATGCGCTGGGTGCGCGTCTTGTCGTTGACGCAGCGCCAGTCCTGAGCGGTTCTCCGGCTCCAAACCTTTCTGCCGTAACCGCCGCCAATCCAGTTGGGGAGCATCTGAGCAGGGAGGCACTCTCCAGCGCACACCAGCTCCTTGATGGGGTTGATGCTGGTACACTGGCCGTCAGAGATGTACTTGGTGGACCTCAGCTCTCGGCAGCCAACTTGGCTTTTCTGATCTAGAAGAAGGAAGCATAGAAGATCAATGAGAATCGGAATTATTTGAAGATCTAGTTAGGATGTAGTCTTCCTTTAGCTCCTAACTACTGGTTTTATCTTGAAATTCTACTACATGCAGGAGATTTTTTTCCCCCCATCAGAAAACATTACAAACAGAAGACCTGCTTTATTTAATTGCTTAAACTGAGGCTCTGCCAATTAGAGAGGACATTTCTCTTGCATGAGAGGATGGCTTTTAGTGTTCATGGTATGTCAATAGAGCTAATGGGTTTATCTGTCTAACTAGTAAGACTCTTGTTCAGCTCCAGGCCACAGCCCCTGACTCCCACTGTAATCCAAGCCAGACCCCATTCAAACACTGCCACACACTGGAGTGACAATGCGCCCCCGTTTCTATGACAGAGTTTGATGAATGACGAGAGAAGCAACTCCTTTTCTCTCCTTCATGCTCTGGGTCCTGAGAGAGCTCAAGTCAAACAGCACCACGATCACAAACTTCCTGTGCATTGGGGCACACCTCCATTCAACAGTGCTGACACACGATCACTCCCCAAACAGAAGCCTGGCAGCCGTGGGTGACTCTCATCTTTACCGCTCTGCTTGGACCCAAGCCAGATGTGTGTGTCTGTGTGTGTGTGTGTTTGTAAGGATTATGGTGCTACATTTTTCTTCAACTCACTAAATGCACCAGTGTTTCCAGTGTAATTCTCTGTTGTTACACTCTCTCTGGTGTGCTACAATCACTGTTGTGATGATGTCCCTGATGTGATACTATGATGTGACAATGTCTGTGGAGAGACAATGTCTGTGGAGTGACAATGTCTGTGGAGTGACAATGTCTGTGGAGTGACAATGTCTCTGGTGGGACAATTACATAGTTGTGAATTATGTAAAAGCTATTATAGGTTCAACATTAACCTAATAAATAAATGTCCCTCCTGTGTGCATCTAGTCAGTAAAACACTGCAATATAAGGGAATACAATTTTCCCAAATTCTATTGTAGCCTACTTTTAATATTTTGAAATGATTCCGCCTAAAATGTCTTTATATGAAATGGTCAACGTTTCAAACAGCTTTGTTAGTAAGCTCCAAGCATATTTGCAAGTTTGTCAGAGGTAAGAAACAATACTCACCAACTCTACCATTTGGTGCAGTGCTCCCCGCGCCTCTCCCACCATTTCTCGCCCGATTTAAAGAGCCGTTGTTGGGGGTATCCTGCACCGGGTTGCCCATGTGCGCGTATAGCATCTCCGTAGCGTCATTCTTGAACGCCTGGCAGCTCCTCACAAGAATGCAAAGCAAGAACACCAGGTGGCACGACTCGCAGGACTTCCAGTGCATGTCTGCTTGTGGGCATGTGGACAATCCCCGGTCAGGTGAACTGGTCCTTTGCCTCAGATGTGTGCGGCAGATCTTGCACGTTGTCTATCTCGGCTTCTGTTATATAGGTCTGCCCGGGGTCCTGGTTTGGCAAGCGCTCAGGTGCACTGAATGGGGTGGGCGCAGTGGGCGGTACTCGACTCGATAGCCACGCCCATATCTCTGTGCATCCGCTGTCTCAGATCCAGTGCCTGCAGCATCTGCATGGGGAGATATCCTGCATGTTCCTCCAGATGATGGAATTAGGTGCTATGAAGTAATTGGTGCTTCGTCATCATTCTTTGAGTCTGACATTTAGGTGGCATAAGCAACATTTATCAATTCAAATATATATGTATATTATCTGTAATATATTTGAATTGACAAATGTTGCTTATGTATATATTATTCAGAATAAAGCCACTTGTTGTAATGTGTTATTTTACGTCAAACTACATGCCTATTTGATCTGCCTAAAAATGATCTAATTGAACGTCATCTAATGTAATGTAATTGCACTTGTTTGAGATATTGTTTAAGGCTATATAATGTGCTTTTGGTCTCCATCATTCTCGTCACCACCTCTCAGATCTCCCCTGCCATTAGTAATAACCAGAGTGCCTAGACTAACTGGAGTTGTTGTGTGTGCAGGTATGGCCACAAAAGATATCATTATCATCACTGTGGGAGCTTTCACTTCAGCCGTGTGTCGTGCCTGATTTGAAAAGAAGTGTCACACATAGACAGTAATTGTTGCCCGTGCATTGGAAACATGACCCCCCGTCGGTTCTGTGTCATTATCATAATGGTGTTGTTGGGCTCTAGGGGCCTCCTTTCTCCTGTCTAGTGTTCTCTACCACAATGCAAGGACGTCTTGTCTCTGGTGATATAATATCTCCGTAAGGGTGTAAAGGTGAAGACAAAACGTTGTTTATTCTGTTGTTGTTGTAACTATAAAAGCCCTTTCTCTTTCTTAAAAATGTGAATGCATTTAGTCACTAAAGAGCCGGTTTTTGCTTTCATATCACGTCTGCCACAGAGTAAAGACAATATCACTGTGTTACTCCAGGATACTTGTAATACCTGTGTGTGTTTGTAACAGGTGAGATTCTCTAGGTGACGGGGTGAACGTTAAATGAATCTTAATTATTTATCACTGTCATGTTTTTCCAATCTTAAGGTTTCAGCAGCTGCATGGGATTGTTCCTCTATTCAGACTATAGACTTGTTGACATGTAAGAGTAGATTGGGTTTGAGTATCCTGTGAGTAAATACAGGGACAGGTTCAGGCACACACGCACAGTGGATATTTGGGATGTTGAAATGATAAGCAACTTGGCATTGGCCGGATGGACCCTCATGAGGCTAAAGGAAGTGAAACCAGAGGGACAAAAGTAAAGCATAACATGGGAACCAAGCCAAGATGTAAAGGTCAGGGGTCCATAGAATTCACCACAAGTCCATAAGAAAGCCCACTGTATTAATGAAGAGCGTAGGGACCTGTCTTATTCCATAGTGGGAGCTGCTCTATCATGTAAATCATGTACATTTCCTGTTATGTTCAGAGACTTATGATCCTAGGTTAGAATCCAATGAAAGAAACAAAATAATATTGAGGAAAATACATAATTGTGCATGAGACAGACCGACAGGAGACTTACAGAAGTTTTTCCATTCTGAGACCATTTCCAGTATACAGTGCGCCCCACAGAAATAGAATGCCATCTAGTGACCAATTGTTGCCATAGCGGCAAGGATTTGATTGCTGGATAAAATGCATATATTTTATGGTAGGTGTGTGGGCTATAGGTTTGTAGGATTACAAACAATATACATCTTAGCTGGCTGTCCAAAAACAAACATCAAATGTATTGTTGTGAATAGAAAAAATGTAAAATGTCTGCAATTTGTGGCTGAGCTAGGAAATTATTTGTTTGTTGTCGCTCAACTAAATTTGACACAGGGGTATCCTGGCAACCATTAGACTTAGGCATTGGGGTCTGGAATTATTTGTACTCAACTGCTTTCGATATGGAGGCTTGTACCAAGGTATGTGTCTGACTACTACTAGAACATTTAAAAAATATTAGCTGAAAGAATTGAGAACTTTTCAATGTTTGAATGACATTTTACATTTTATTGGATTTTCATATAGGACATTGATTACTTTCTCCAGAAGTATGGAATTAGGAGGGACAAGGATGTCTGTCAACTTTACCTTGCCAAAAAGTAGATACGTCGATGTTAATGCTAAGTATTAAAAACTGTAACAACATTCATTGTAAGACTGTTGACATGTTATTGATCTGTGGGGAGAAAAAAAAATAAATAAAAGGCAAAACAGTTTACCGTATGAATGTTGTTATATAGAAATATTGTTACATAAAACATTTGCTAATAAACCAAAACATATTTTATATTAGAGGGCTCACGAATGTTCCTGATTTGTCAAGATTCTCCATGCTGAGATACTTATGGCTCAACAATAACAAGGTACTGTACTTCATTAACCAAAATCAGGGCCATCCTTTAATATTACATATGACACTGTTTAACATTAAACACTAAGCAGCTCTGGTCAGAAAAGGAGTTATGTTTTTTAACACTATTGCAGATTAAGGAATTTTCTCACAATACCATCAATTGCTGCTTAACAGAACTTTACCTCCAAAATAATGAAATAAAATCCATTTCAGGTAAATATTACAATCTTTTTTTTCTGTCCAACTGAATGTGTGGTTTTGGATCTGTTTTGTCATTACATTTCAGCAGTTTTTTTTTTTTTACCACAAATGGTTTCAGATCTTATTCGGTGCAGATGTGGCTGGCTTATCCTGGTTGATTGCTTTCATTTTCAGGCCAAGATAAGCATTCCCACATGGTGGGAAGAAACAAACTGTTGTCTATACTGTTTGTAATTGTCTCTTTCCAGGGGCTCTGGGACATCTAACCTGTCTCAGAGTTCTCCTTCTCCACAACAACCAGATGAAGAAACTGGAGGGCTGCATGGCTGAGCTGAGAAACATGCGTGATCTTCATACAGTCAGTGAGTGACTAGGAATAATACTAGTTAGAATATTTTCTATGGTTGTGTTGTGTTATAAAATAGTTTTGTTATAGTAGCGTTGTGTTATGGTATGGTTGTGTAATGACATGG
The DNA here is from genome assembly GCA_029465975.1 of Dallia pectoralis. Lineage (NCBI taxonomy): Eukaryota > Metazoa > Chordata > Actinopteri > Esociformes > Umbridae > Dallia > Dallia pectoralis. The sequence continues at coordinate 6,067,885 of CM055763.1, read as the reverse complement.
TTGTGTGGTAAAGTTAAAAGCGTGACTAAAAAAACTATTTGACAGTATTGTTTTGTTTGACCCGCTTACTTTGCAGCTTTTTTTCTGAATCCCATCTCACAAGAGGCAGGATATCGGCTTTATGTGGTTCACAACTTGCCGTCAGTGCAAGTATTGGATAGAAGAGGTACGTCAAAAGATGAAATCTCACTTCTGCAAAAACATAAATCCTCCATCAAATGGCTCAAGTACATTGATGTGTTGAGTCTGATGTTTCTAGTTGAACCTCCCGTTATGCCATGTTGATAGAGGTCAAGCAGGAGGAGAGGAGACGTTCATTCCAGATGTTCAGACCAGAACGCTATCGTGTTCTTCAGTCTGTGGCGTTTGGCAGACGGGCAGAAACTCCCCTCAGAAGACAGGCAAGCATCTACGGGAAAGGAGAACATCTTAGTTATGGTGATCAATCAATTCTCAAAGTTAGCAGCTTGTTGTATTAAATTGAGAGCATTTGCAAGTACTTTGAGCGTTAGCTTCTTAATCACAGGTTGCTATGGCTCATGACAGCTCAAGTTAGTTACAAAAAGGGTAAAGGAAAATCTATGATTGAATGAAACATGTAAACATTGAATGCGTTTCCTGTTTGTTTATATCTGCATCTCTGGGATCCTTTTATCCACTCTGGTCCCAATTGGATGAGATAGCAGATCCCAGTGTGCAGTTCTCCACTGCGGACTGGATGTCCATCACCACAGGCAAACACAGACAGCTTAGTTTAGATAACAGAACCAGAAACCAGAGGAATAAATCTCTTTGAATTTCCCCGACTGATCGTCCTTTGGATGCCTGTCCAGATGCATCACCTGAGAAGGTCCCAGAGCTGGATCTTCGAATACTCTGCTCAGAGTTTGACAAGTAGAGGGGATTTGGGCGACTTGCAGATACAGCCATAACAGTGTAGAGAAATGTGGTAGCTTGTAGAGGGAGCTCAAGCTACATTACACCAGTAAACAGATGTCATTCACTAATTCCTACAACACAATCACACTAAATATTCTGTCTACATTAAACACATTTCAACTCCTGACCGTGCTTTGGTGTGGCAAAGATTAGCATGGCCTAACAAAAAGATTAGTATCCAGGCTAATCTAGTCTGCCATACAATCTGAAGTGTGGCTTTCAACTCCAAAGAAACATACCGCACAGCTTTTATTCACAGGTTAATGATCTAAAGCACAAAACAGTAAGTAACAGTAAGGTGGTGAGAAGTTTATTCTGTTGTATATTTCATATTATAGAAACACATTGGTATTATATGTAACATCTATAGGACACGCTGGCTTATTTGTCAATCCATAAACAAGGACACCAACTGAATGCTACCATCATAAAAGAACACAAACTAGTGGCATATCAATGAAATGTACCACTACTCTACATCAACATCCCTGAAGTGCTTTCAATTTGTCTCTATGAAAAAAAAACATAATTACATCAGCCAACATTTATATTGTCATATTAAATACAAACAATGGAAAAACAAAACATTAAATCATAAAAACGTTGACACGTGTGACCCAAGACATTCTCCTTCAGGTGCAAACGTTGCATTATGGGAAACAATCTCAAGTCATGGATGACGGTTGGATCCTCTCCCACGGGGTTGTGCTGTAGGCTTGTGTGAGCCCCATATAGCCTGCACTTGGTTATCTTCTGGGCCTTCTAAGGCAGGCTTTCCCCTCGACGACAGGCCAGGCCTGGAGGTGGGAGACAGCTGGGTATATAGGCATGTTGTCTCTGTTGAAGGTCCCTCCCAGTCCTGGTCTCATTGGTCTGTGACTGGAGTGGTGGTGGCGGCGTGAAGACAGGGGGCGTCCGCTAGCTCTGTAGTAGAGGATGGAGAGTCTTCATCGGGTCCCAGCGAGAGGTCCTGCATTGGGCTTCCCACCTTCTCCTCCATCTCCCTCTGCTCTGATAAAACACATGAGACGCCCATTCACCACCACTGACAGCAGGACGCAATAACAAGACTAGGGGCAGCCAGGCCATTTTAAGAGCTGATCATTCTCAACACGTTAGCATGAAGGTGCATGATGCTAACGCAGAGGAACCACCCACAGGTCAGGGAAAGATCTTAGGTACCTTTTCTCCGTTTCTCCATAAGCTCGGCTGACTCTGCCTCGTTCTTTTCCCTCTGCTCCTGGAGATTCTTGCAGACCTTCTTATGGGTGAACCAGTGCAGTTTCTGGCAGGTGGTGGCACAGTATATCACCTACAGCGACACAGACATGGCACATTGGTTGGTTTCAACTAGGCAGGATGAAACGTTTACCTATGGTTGTTTCTAAACTTTCCATTGGGACAACAGTGAGACCAACCATTTTGCAGATGGAACACCGCTTCTCCGCTCCCTTCTCTCCACAGGTGATGCAGAACTCGGCGTCCATAAAGCCCACCTGTCCTGTGATGGCCTGGGTCAAAACTGACAGGGCTGTAGGGTCGCTACCCTAAGCAGGACAGACAACGACAAATGCATAGACAATCAGTACATACAACAGGAAATCACATTGGTGGAAGAACTGAGGTGAAACAGAGTCAAAAAGTCACCACAGATTCACCACTGCGCTGGATTTTATTTTTTGTCCATAACCGACACTCACTGTATTTAAAGGTGTTTGGCACAGGCACAAAGTCTGTACATGGTTCATGACCGGTTCACTCACGATTTCCACAGGAGCGACACTCCGGACCAGCTGCTGCAGGAGGGTGGAGTCGCAGAACGGGAACTTGCGGATGCACTCTCGGATAAACTTCTCCTGAAACAACGGAAAGCCGTCGCCATCTCTGCCCTTCAACAAGCTGCCGGGAGGCGGACAACAACGGTCAACGGCGCATGGCTTAACATGCTATATGGATCACGTATACAGAACAAACAAAAAAGTTCCTCGGTCATGGGACACATCCGTGCAGATATACAAAGGCCCGTAAAGTCATCCCCTTTTTGTACTGACACCATCCAGTTAGTGAACTACATTGATCAGTTGACAAACACAAGCGAGCCGTAGGAGTGCGGATAAATCCCTGGCCCACCTCTTGATAAGTCCGTCCAGCTTGTCATCCCGCTCCTTTAGGAAGGAGGCGCACTTCTGCAGCACACAGCTGATGTAATGCATCTTCATGGCGAGCACCTCGTTCATATCCTGCTGGTTCACGCACTTCTTGCAGATCAACTCCATCACCCGCCAACTCTTCTCCAGGGCCTCCACCTCAGCCAGCACCGGGTTCTCCTTCACCAACAGCACCATCTTAACAGAATGGTGTGGAATAATAAAATGACCTCGATCAAATAAGCAGCACTTAATATCCCACTACAGCAGCGTCGCCATGCTGTGATGAACGTCGTGCTATTTGTTTTTTTTACCTTGACAGGGTTGAGATTGGTGCTCATGATGATCTTATGGAGAGGCCCAGCCAGTTTCAGGGGAAGCTTGGGGTCCTTCTCAAGCCCCTGGGGTTTAGTATAGTATTCCAGTCTGGCCCTGGAGAAGAAGTTATTGATCACTGTCACACAGTCATGCTGCCCTGGGGAGAGAAAAACAGGCATTCACCTGGGTGACTAAGAAACGCTAGTTGTTTTTTGCTATGGTGTGTCATATATAATATGACCAGAATTAGGACAACCAATAAAAATGCAATAGTCATATTTAAACTCAATTCTATGTCCCAGATCTCACACACACACAATACTAAATGTGATCTCCGTTTCATACGTACCGACAAACGCAGCCATCTGAGATGCAGTTCGACCCACAGAGTTCACCAGATCCGTTTCCGCCCCCGCGTCCAACATCATCCAGGTGATGTCGGTCTTACCTACAAGGCAGGGTCGACGGAATTACTGCACACGTCAACAACCACTGTACTCTCCGTTCTGCACTCAGATCTACCCGTCCGTCAGCCATATGCACTGTGAGTGGAGATGTCCCTACCTGATAGCCCAGCGAACATCAGTGCTGTGTAGCCATGCTCGTGTTCATTACAGTTCACGTCTGCCCCGTGTTGCAGCAGCAGTTTGCACATGTCCGCCTTGCCCTTGTATGCAGCGTGCATGAGAGGTGTCATCCCATTCTGAGAAGAAACGCAACTGTCAGGTGTGCACTGTCATACATGTAAACATGCTGTGGTCGTACTACTAGCCTAGACCAACTCATTTTCTGTCATATAGCTAGAGTGGAAGCGGCCTGGTCACACCTGATTCTGAGACCCACGCAATTTAACAACGATGAAGAATAGCAGTAACACATGAGCATCTGCTGAGCTGTTGAGTGCCTGGAAGACTTCATGTGGTATAGAGACATGTTGAGAAGTCAACATGTGGTATAGAACAACAAAGCCCAAGTACTCCCTTCTGCTCAGTTGTTTTCCTTAGTTACAATGTCCAATTAGCAGAAAATATGGACAACAAAGCACAAATCAATATTTCAAAAACGTGAATGTTGTAAAATAAAAAAAAACTGTTGCATCAGTTCTTGCTTTACCTCATCCAAACAGTTGACTCTAACATCCCTGCAGCCCAATAATCTGGAGGCCTCTTGAACATTCCCTGGAAAAACATTATAATTTCATGTTGTTATTTATTATTAGGAAGACAGCCAGCTTAAGGTACTAATTTCATACCAAACTCAACTGAAGAAACAGTAGCTAACCAAGTTAAACAATACTTAGGCTACCAACAACCAACAATAATTAAGTAGTAAAAAAGAATTCAAATCACTTCTACTTCGGATTACAGAACAATTATTTTATTTAGTATGCATTCATGAATGTATTATTGGACAATTTCTGATGAGACTTGCTATCAATTGTGCAAACCAAACAAACTTAGCTAGTTAGTTATGCAGCTGGTTGGATTTAGTTATCAAGATAGCATCATTAGCAACGTAATGAATCCTTTAAATCTATGTGCTTACTCTAAATAAAAGTCAGTAATGTTAGGTGCGATATACAGCAATATCATTTAGCTAGCATTAGCGTACTACATACCATTAAAGCATTCGCAATCTGTATAGCATTATAGCATTAGCATGCGGTTTAGCATTAGCAAGTATAGAGGCTTTACCTGCTGCAATAACCTGGAATAATTCCTTCTCGGTGGAAGAAAGATCCCCCTTTTTCGGCGTCGACATGTTAGCTACAATTGTCTTTTAAAACAGATTGATTAAATACAACAAGAATGAAGAATTGTGATTGACACTTCATCAAACCGTGCTGACACAAGTTGAGGCACGTTCCTCTTACCGAATGGCGAGTTAGCTGGTTGCATCGCTGTGCTGTAGAATTCCGTCAGCAGACGAACCATTGGTTGATGCATGGTACATCAGAGCAAGGAAACAAGACCAAGGTTTATATTCTAAAGCCTCCTAGGGTTTGTGGGATGGCTTATTATTCGGACAGTACCATCTAGTGCAGTATGGGGCGAACCGGCGAAGCATTGTAGTGAAGACTAACGAATCAAAGGTATTACCTGCCAAATCCAATAAAATATTGGTGATAAATTATATTTAAAAAACAATGCCCACTCTTAATTTTATGTATTCGTTGTTCCACTGATATCTAGAACGTTTTTTCTTGATACATTCGGATCAATGCGTGCTGGTTTAAAATACAGTTTCCCTTTGAAGAAAAAACAGATATAATTCAGTTCACTTCTACGTAATGTCGTTATATTGCTGAAGTTCTTTGATACATTTGATATTGTGCAAGAGTGTGACATATACAATTTGTCTACAATCAGATTGCACGCTTTAAAACGACAAAATATGTTAATGAATTTAAAATAAAATCGTAAGTGTTGTTTATTATTGTGCACATTCAATACTTTGTATAGTATTAAAAACAATTACTATATGCTCCTATTTTTTAATAGTTGTAGGAAGACTCGTTGATATAAGTGTTATAAGCCATATAAGCCATAATTTGCATAAGTGCGATCATAACTCGGCGACCAATCCTGTTGGGTTGTGAACTTTATTTGCATATCAGCCTGTGTGACCCAGGGATTCTACCTCCGTATGTCTCAGGTATTGTTAGACTGTCTGTCTATGATAGGACTTGGTACTTTTCCAACGTAGGCACTTAGCCTAAATTTGAGTGTGATCATTTATCCGTGTGGGAGGGCAGAAAACGAATCGACCATGGTTTGCGGAGGATTTCTTTGCACCAAGAATTCTCTATGCGCGCTGAATGTGGTTTATGTTGTAAGTACCATGCATTTCTGTTTCCATATGGGACGGATTTTTTGTTGTTGCTGATAACAAGAATCATAGGGGGAAAAAAAGACTACCAAACACTCTATACTATCAAGACATACTATAAAAACATGTAAAAAAAATGTTATATTTCAAATAGTTGCCAAAATGTATGCTGTTGAGTTTGGCTATAGTTGAATCCATCATTGTAGTGTGTGTCTATAGTGTGTGTTTTGTTATACCACCCTTGCAGTCCAGAATATATTTCATATACCTATTTCGATGCATAGCGTATTAATGTGTTCAGTGTATATATTTCATTCATTATGTTCAGTCTGAACACTTATAAAGTGCCATAAAGTGCTTAGACAGGATAGCCCACATATCCGCAGGTGACAGAGGCCCACGAAAATATCAGCATATAGTGTGTTTTCAAAGCTTTTCCATGGCCACTATGACCTCTGTCATCGTAATGTATTGTGCTTGGTCTTCAGATTGTAAGCCTGCTGTTGATTGGAGTCGGAGCTTGGGGGAAATGGTTTGGCCTGGTCTCCAGTATTCGAGTGTTGGCAGGAGTCATTGGCGTGGGCACCTTCCTGTTATTTGTGGCATTTCTTGGCCTCTTTGGAGCCCTGAAGCATCACCAGGTCCTGTTGTTCTTTGTATCCTTCACTTAAGAATAAGAGGAGGAAATTGGCCCAGACACCGATTTGGTGTTTTCTTTAATGGTCAAGAATGGGGGGAAGTGAAGTATTAGGACTGGAGGAAATGTTACACAGGTGCCTTTACTCACCACCGTGTGCTCCCATATTTGCACAGGGTTAGTGTGTGTACTCACCAACCAGTTTTTCAGCGGTAGGTGAGTTCATATATATAGTCTGTGTAAAAATCCTCAGGAAAAAAGCACACGTGGATTACAAACGACTACAAGGTGTATATATAAAAAGGAGAATGTCTTCTGCATAGCCATTTTTTCTCAAATGCTCTCTGGTTATTTCAAATGCAAATATCTTGTGTTTTGAAACGATTCCTCTCATCTGCACAGCTTAGTGTTTTGCCTAATGTGCTCAATAATGGTTCCTTAGCTGGTTTCAGTACATGATTATCCTGTTCCTGGTGTTCATTGTCCAGCTCTCTGTTTCAGTCGCATGCCTCGCTATCACTAAAGAACAGCAGGTAGGTTGGTAGCAAGACTGAATTGGTTTAGTATGTATAATGTCACCTTATCTGTACAACACCTTATCCAAATGGTTATAAACCATGAATAGACGGAATGGCCTCAACCCTCATGTCTTTGCCCTACACTAGATCAAACTCTTAGAGGAAGGCTTGAACAAATCCCAGAGCACGCTGAAGGATGTTGAGAAAATTCTAAACTGCTGTGGTTTCTCCGAAGTGAACACCAACGGCACATGTGAAGCGGTGAGAAACGCGAACGCTTGTTTTTTGGGGTAAAAAGTTAACCAGGGACATGTTGGTCAATCGCTTGGGCGATGGACACATTAGTTACCACTGTTTCCGAACATTGTAGGACTGTTTCTCCAAGCCAGAGTCCTGCGATCCTTGTGGTCCCCTGATTCAAAGTCATGCCAGTGAGGTTTTACACTTTGTGGGCGGAATTGGATTCTTCTTCAGCTTCACTGAGGTTTGGCGACATGCTGCTGCATAGCGGCGAATTTTCAATAAGTGGAATTTTCTGTGTCTCACCTTTTACTTTGTGAATTGAAAGTGAAAACATTTGTTCCTAGTGGGTAACGTCACAGTCTGCATGCTAATGTGGTTGATTGTGTTATCCGCATTCGAAACTTGACCAGTTTTTAACTATTTTGAGAAATGATCTAGGGAATATTATGTATTAGTTCCATGACGTGTTTAATCTGCCATCTTGTCTATCTTATTTCAGATCCTGGGAGTTTGGCTGACACACAAATACAGAAATCTGAAGAATGCCCGTCTGAACTCTGGTGCCTTTCTTTAACCAGCTGGTTCATAAACTCAGCTTTGCACTGTTATTTCTTTCAAATAGTAAGAACAGGACATTTATTTCTACTTGTATCTGACTTTGTACGATTGGCTGTTTCCAGATGTTCCAATCACTGTAACAATGTTGTAAATATGCCTATAACTGTGATTGTCATTATAGTATTAACTTGCCACAATGTGTCTCGTTTTGAAGCTATAACTAAACACTTGTCGACGACGTCCAATACCTTGCTTAATAGACATAAAGTTGTTTTGGAATGCATCCTCACAATTGCAGCCTTTAATTTGCGTTGGCATGAATGTATAACCGGGTCGGCGCCAGGACCAAGTGACTTTTAAAATGAATAGGGGGCTAAGACCCATTGTTGGCACCGGGCCCTGGTATAGAACCTTTCCCTCTCTGAGCACTTTAGACTTGTAGCAGTGACTCGTATGACATCAGGTCACACCTTTGTTAGTCAGGTTTACATAGGGTACATTCCTATCGGCTGTTGCCAGATGGGAACCAGGAACTAACTCTGTCCGGATTTCCCTCCGTTCTTCAATAGGCTGCCCAACCTGTTAACCGAAGCGTCCTCCATACAGACTTTTAAACCACAACCCTAATGTGTGAACTGTTTTGCCAGTGTGCTGCATGTCCGTCCCGGGTTCAAATGTTTATTTTAGATAACCTTCATTCCGAAGACCTACACGAATATTGCAAAGTATAGGAAGTGTCTATAAAAACAATTATTCCAATCAGGTAATGTGTAAGAAGCCTTTATTTAACAGGACGACGTGTTGCTGGCCTTTGTATATTCATCGAGATTGTTGAATTGACCAGGTTGCTGCTGTGCTCGGCCTAATGCAGTCCTACACTGTTGACTGGTTGAATAAACATGACTGGGGTATTTCCCAACAGTTATTTTACGAAGACTTGGTTGCTGCTGTGTTGCTAATGGTGGTTGCTGCCCCTTGGTAGACACGTACTGCTGTAACATGTACCCACTGCCCCCACAACCATAAACTGATTTTTTGATTCAGAACATAATATAATCAAGCACACAGATATTTGCATTGAAAACAATAATGACACCCAGAGTCAATAGTAGCACAGCCTTTAGCCATAATAACTGCAAATCAGCTCTTCCTTCATCTCTGTACTGGCAGTCTGGACCCTGTCCCAGTGATTGTGCAAACTGATCCAGATCTGAAGCCTACTTCCTGATCTCAGATCTCTCCACAGCTTTTCAATGGGAGTTAGATCTGGAGAATGCTGGCTGCTGTATTACATTATTTGGTCTTGAACCACTCTTAGATGCTTTCTGAAGTGTTCTGGGACATTGTCCGTCTGTAAGTCCCATGACCTTCTGGCAATGGGTTTGTCATCACACTCCAAAATGCCTTGGTATTCTCCAGATTAAATTATACCATGCCCATGTTCGACACGGTGGATTGTGTTATTTTCTTCAAATAATTAATTTCCTCCCCAGTAAACAGAGATGGTGGGCAACAAAATCAAATTCGGTCTCATCTGTTCTTCAGCAGGATTGTGGCATGGTGGCGTTTTAACAAATTGTTATCTATGTTAGTGATGACTTGTGTCAAGTGCTTTCTCCGAAGATTAATCTTTCCTTACAATCATTCATTAAGTTATCTTGCAGCCACAGCAGCATGTGCCTTAAACTTTATCATAACAGGAATAACAAGATCTTTGGAAATGGACTTATCTTATCTTGTCTACAGCAGCATGTGCCTTAAACTTTATCATAACAGGAATAACAAGATCTTTGGAAATGGACTTATCATGATTGGCTACAACCTTGTCTGACCTCAACCCAATTCTCTGTATTCATTTGCTTTTGCTCACAACGACGTTAGACAAGGTATTACCTCACTTCATGATTTTTCCTGGGACTGTTTCAAACGATAACATTCTAGAGTTTGTTGCAATAATCCAAACTAAGTAATGTTATCGATAATCACACCTAACACCTTGTCACACCTCACTTCAAATAATCTATGTGACTCTATAGTTTCATACTTCAATTGCTGATGACGTAGATGTGTGAAAAAGCTCAAAAGGTTACAAGGAATTGGATTTGCATGTGTGGAAACTGTCAGAAAAACAAAAACACCATACATGGTAAAGGGAACTCTATAAAACCAGTATACCATTCTGGCATCTGTAACAATACCATGGTTGTATTTCAAATGTTGGAAGCGAGATCATTAACACTAACCAATAAAATTCAATATTTTTAAATTAAGGTTTAAGAGGTGACCATGTAACATGATTGCACTTATGCACTATTTTAATCCAACATTAAACTAAAAGGAGGATAAATCCCAAATTAATTTTGTGAAGATAAAATAGAGAAATAAGTGCAGTTAGTCAACCTCCAGTTCTTTTGCACGTGACCCACACTAATGGAACCACAGAGACAACTGAATGGTTCAACACAACCACACATCAAACACACAATGATTTCTAATTTGTATCAAGTTCTTTATTCAGCACACGTTTACATTGTTGTACCAAACAGCAATTATTATCCCATGAAAGCATACTCATGAAATAAAAAGCTATTTCATTTTTTCACGGAGGCTAAAGGAGACACATAAACATCCAACCAACCAACACAGAGTATTTCATGACTAGGAGGACTGGAGAGATAAAGGAACAAAATAAATAGGCTGTGGACAAATAAATCACAGTCGGGGTAATTAGTCAAAAGGAAATACAAAGCCATCTATGGTATGACATTTTTGGTAGGGGGAAAACAGCGTTCTGTCATACGGAGCAATAAAATGGGCAGGATATGTGCAGGTTGGTTGTGTGTAAAATTGTATAAGGCAAAGCAGCTGTGGTCAGGTTATGAATCTGAATAAAAAGCTCTGTGTGTGTTGGGGAAGTCTTGAGTGCTGAAGTCCGGGTCTTCTCTCACACGCTTCTTTATGTCTTTCTTCACCTGACACAAAAACAAAGACACCAATTACAACGGGGGTTGGTCTTGCTGTTCCTTCTAGACTCCAAATAAAAATTTGAAATCAAACAATTACCGAGGTAAAAGTTTAGACAAGCTTCTATGTCACGGTATTAGAATACATATTGGAGTCACCATTTAAAAAGGACAACACTTAATACATAGTCATACAGAATTTAGCGACAATTGGCACAAAATATGTTCCAGGTCAGTTGTATTTCATCACATTACTTGTAAAGGTATAAACACAGACATAACTGACAGTTAGGAGTAAAGCGTCATTAGCCTCACAGAATATCCCAAAGAGCACACATTTGTATTTACCCTGGAAAAACCTGCACCATTGAATTAAGGGCAACAGGGGATTAGTTTAATCAAGCGTTCTGGTCCAAGGCTAGATAAAGTACTGTTGGGCACTTGATAGTCTCATGAGGCCACGCCTCCAAAATCAAACCTCAAAGACCTGGAAACGTTTGTAACTTGAACGGAGGTCAGTCTCAATGTGCTAAGATTTCTATTGGATATCACATTTCAGGAAAACCAAATTGCACACGTCCGTTGACGCATAAATGCGTTTCTCCTAATGTTAGTTAGCAACACTGCAGATGAATGAAAACACTGCGGTTCAATTGTGAGTTATAGCCTGTCCATTGTTTTGGCAGATTTTAGGGAAAGAGAGAGTGAGTCATGTAGCTAGCTTTGTTTATTATAATTTGTGAGAAACTTTTGGAGCACAGCCAAAGAAAGTGTTATTGGCGCAACACCCTTCATTAAAATAGTCTTAAGAGGCTAGGTGCATAGAGACTGGAAAACACTGGACCAACATCCTGTACCTGCTCTGAGTAGGCCTCCTGAATCTCAGGGCTGTTTAGCTCCTCCTGCAGGTGGTCCGGGGTAGTGACTGGCTTGACGCCGGCCGTCCTCGCTGCCCGGCTCACTGCGTCGGACAGGGAGAGGAGGGCCCCGTCCCCTTGTCCTGTCTGACACACAGATGGTCCACATGCAGACAGTATGAGCCCATTCATATCAGGGCTGTATCAGGATGTAACAGAGTTGGCTCAGGGACCGGACAGGCTGTTTACCTTTCTACGTTTGGCAGGCATCCCATGTAAATAGGCGTCAGACATGGGAGGCTGGGCCCTCATCTTCCTCTGGCTAATAAGGTCATGTCTGATGATGGGCACCCACTCCTACCACACAGAACAGACAGGTAGTCAGACAGACAGTGAGACAAACAGACAGGTAGTCAGACAGAAAAACAGCCAGTCAGACAAACAGACAGGGTTCTTACAGGAGGGACAGAAGCTGCCCAAGCCTCAGTTTCTCTACCAGACTCCTCCCTCCCACTGGCTTCAGCCGCTGCCATGGCGACACCTATCGGAGCGGCCCCTCCACTGGCCCCCGTTTCCCTGGGCTCCTCCCTGGTCTGCCCCGACATGGCTTCCTCTGCCGTGGTGGCCGGGGCAGGGGAGGAGCTGTCCTCCATCTGACGTGAGAAAGAGAGAGAGTACATAGAAGGGGAGGTGGAGGACAGCGTCTAACAGTACAGATCACATATGTAGCACTGCTTAAGACGAATGAAACGCTCACCTCCATGGTCTGGGCACGCTCTGTCTCCTGCACCTCAGAATCCCCCTGGGAACGACACGAGGTTCACATATCGAATAAACGGACTGCGGTACATAACAGGTCACGGTCAGACCTGGTCCAGTGAAGAAAACATTTGACTTGCAAAAGTCAGAGCGTCGACGTGAATGGATGTACGTGACAGTAGGAGCTGTGTGTGTGTGTGTGTGTGTGTGTGTGTGTGCTACCTGTTGTGTGTGGATGACATAATGCAGAATCTGATCCTGGGTGACGGGGATGTGTTCCAGGATCACCTGCAGCCTCATGGCCATCATGCTGGTCAGCCAGTTGACCAGACTGGGGTTCATGTCAGCAGACATCCTCCTCTGTAACACGCGGACAGAAGCCTCAGCACACAGTCAGCCCGCACACACACCAAGTCACACCTCTTTAGATATTTGTCAAATACATGTATAGAGTATTGGAAAGCTCTCTTCAATCTTTCATAATAGAACTAGAGGAAGGAAGAGTGTCAAAACACATAGAAAGGAAAGACATTGAGGCTTTTCAGGGGAAGATCAAATATAGATCAGTGCCCATCAATTCAATCCAACATGTGGGAGAGGTGCTTCAGGAAGCACGGGGTGAAATCTGTTCAAATAACCTCAACAAATTGACAACTAGAATGACAAAGAGTCTAGAATTGCTGCAAATGGAGGATTATTTGATGAGAGCAAAGCTTGAAGGACAATTTATAAATTTTATATCAACAATATTTCATAACCGCTTTGGCTATAATTGCCATTCAAACTAATTTCATGTACGTTCTCACAGAACGTCTATGTGACCACAGACATTTCACAGTGGTGTATATATATCAGTGCATTCTTCTGGCCGTGACCTGGTCTACCGTGGTCCGGAAGTGGTGTGTGTGTGTGTGTTGGTGTGTGTACTTACTATGCGGTGGTTGATGACGGAGGTGAGGGCGCTCTGCTCTCCTCTCAGGCAGTACAGGTTGAGGGCGAGACATTCAAACAGACCCTGGTTGCTCATCTGCAGCAGTCGGGGCCCAAACGTGTGGTCTGCGCGGGGGACAAAACAACAGCGCTGGACAGGGGGCCTCTGACACTCAGCAGCACCCAGATGGACCGCCTCAAACGGCACCAGTGCCGACCCTCGCACGGAACACGGTTACCTGCGCAGCGAAGAATGTGGGTGGCGATGCGAGTCAGCTGCTGTCTGAAGAAGGACAGATTGGTCCGAGTGATGTCGACGCCTTCCAACACGGCCACTGAAGACTGAAGCACCAGCACAGAAAGGTGAGGGACTCTGACCGCCAGGGACAGTTCAATAGAATGTGACAGACCGCACACTGAACAACCGACAGACCGCACACTGGACAACTAACAGACCGCACACCAAACAACTGTCACACCGCACACTGAACAGCAGTCACAATACTTACGAAGCTCTCAGTAATGTACTCCTCAAGTTCATTGATTAGACTGTCGGCAGCATCCTAAGATCACAGAGACACACAGAGAGAAATTAAATCTCCACCTGGAAGCAACTGATCGTGTAAATCACCTGGCCCTACGGGCTGTGTTGACTGCTAACAGTGGTGACCCCTGGCCCTATAGACAGACTCACAGCGATGTTCTGGTCGGTGGGCTCCCTCCCATTGAGGTAGTGCTGAGTAAAGAACTGAGCCAGCTGGGGCTGGATGCGGCCCAGGGGCTGGTGCTGACCGTGGAGCAGCAGGACCAGGTCCACCATGGAGAAGTTCTCACACACCAGGGTCAGCAGATCGCCAAAGAAACCTGTAGGCAGAGCGAGCGACAACCATTAGAAAGGAGGAAGGAAAAAAGAGCAAAAGGGAATAACAGAGAGAGAGAGAGACAGAGAGAGACAGAGAGAGACAGAGAGAGAGAGAGACAGAGAGAGACAGAGAGAGAGACAGAGAGAGAGACAGAGAGAGAGAGACAGAGAGAGAGACAGAGAGAGAGAGAGACAGAGAGAGAGACAGAGAGAGACAGAGAGAGAGACGTAACTGAATGAACGTGAAAGTGGAGGAGACTGAAAGGGTTACCCATGGCGTCCCCGGTGCCGGGTGTGAAGATGTTGCTGGTCTGAGAGAGCCTCTGAATGAACTGGGCGATGCTCTCAGTGTTGCTCTGAGGCGAGCCCAGGGAACCCATCATGGTGGACAGGACTCCCTGGACAATCCCAGTAAACAGCTCGGGGTTCAGGGCCTCTCCCTGAGCCCCTGCACCGTCCCCTGGGGTCAGGTTAGGGGTGGTAGAGGGGGGGTTGGTCGCAGGTGGAGGGGTGGGGACACCAGATGTTGGAGGCGGCTGGGTGGGTGGTGGTTGAAAGATTGGTCCAGAAGCCTGAGAGGTAGAAAACACACGTTGTGGAAATTGCTGGGAATTTAGAAGATCATTTTCCAACCATTTATGTAATATCTAGGGGTGGCCCAGAAACTATTTGAGCACTCGTTCGCAATTACAAAGGAGTATTCAAAGCCTGTAAAATAGTAATAGGGCAAACCAGAATAATATCCAAATAATGACTACAGCTGTGCATTTGTTAAAGAAACAAAAATAAATTGTGAGATGTTTCCCCGAAGACATCCAATTAAGCTCTGCTGCTTTAATACAAAGCTGGACAAATGCGTTTGAATGTGTGTTCCTCGGGGTTGAGCACTGCCATAATGGTGCAAGCGTCTGAGCTGCCACTAGAGGGTGATGTGACGGGGAAACCTTTGTTGGCGATTGCTCTTCAAAGGTCAATTATGTATGGATTACCCTGCGGGAAACCTGGGTTGTGATGGAGCACTATAGATTGCTTGTGCATTTCAAAGGCACATTGTGGTTTGAGTTCCACAGAAGGATGACGTGCTCTTAGTTCCAACAACCTGATGTAACACGGCACCACTTGTTAATAGGAGAAAAGACAAAAATGTGCTTCCTCACCTGCAGCACAAACTCCTGCCCAGACACTGACCTGCATGAAGTCAGACACTCCCTGGATGAAGGCGGGCACTCCTGGCAGGGTCACTGTGATGGAGGGGGGCACTCCAGGGCCCATAGCCCCAGGAGCAGCTCCTGCTGTCCCCAGTAGAGAGCCTAGGATTTGGGCCAGGTCAGGAGGCGCTCCCTGGGACACAGTGGGCATAGACCCAGGCTGGCTAGGGGGGACAGTGGTGCCACTGGCAGGGGCGGGAATTGGGCCAGAGGAAGAAGTGGAAGTGGATGAGGACGACGAGAAAGTATGAGTAGACGCAGAGGTTGCCGTCTGACCAGCTGAAAGAAAGAGAAACGCACTGGTTTGTTTTAAATTGGCAAACAGTACATAGAAAACATGATTAAACACTAACAGTAAATATAAATGAAAATAATAAAAGGCACCTCTGAATACAAGTGTTTAAAGTTATCCTATAACAAAAATATAGTGAACCAGCATACCCATCTGGCCAGGCATCAAAAGTTGTCCAACCAGTCCACTGATCATCTGATTAAGGGCAGCGGGAGGAAAGGCCTATGGATAAGAGGTCATAGGTCAACACAGAATAGGTTGTGGGCTTTAGGACCTGTAAATGAGCAAAGACTCCAAGAAATACCTGTTCAAAATCTGACATTTTTTTTTCATACACAAATTGGCCCTTTTGCTCATTACGTCAAAGACAGGTGAGCTGGGAGGTGACAGGAGTCAGTAGAGGTGATGAGGTGAGACAACCCTGTCTGTTATCCATCCCACCAACCCCAGAAGATGCAGAAACAAATCACACCACCTTATGGGACCCACCGAGGCACTGTGGCTTTACTTATTAACCTCGACCATACATTGCCGGGACAGTAAACGCCTGAGCTTCGGTCTACTTCACCTGTC